>JAOXYC010254231.1:0-15688 GCA_028565715.1 Phoronis pallida
GCAGTATTCTCGAAAGAGTTGCTCTAGCCGTGCTAAGCACTCACAATACCAATCCTATCCAATTAGCCCAGTAGGAATACGCTTATGTTTACAAATTCTAATTTGATAAAAACAAAATTAAAATGCTAGACATGATGACGTCAATGGAGCAATGTTTATGTTTTATAAAAGACATACCCGACTCTTTTGTAGTGATGACCTTCGATGATACCTCACCAAAAAGATGCGCTCCAATCGGTCTCACTGTCACATTGTAAACGGATTGACTGCGAGTGTTTGGAATGTCTATAATCGTTATTGATCTGTTAACCGTTGTCCACGTTGTCTCCACAGATGAATCACCAGAACAACTGAGAACCGATTGGTGACTATATCGATACTGGTATCCTCTAAGCTGACAACCGTCATCTTCCGGAGAAGACCAGGTCACTCTTATATATGTATTAAACTCTTCGAGGCTAAGGTTTCTCACTCCATTGAGTCGCTCTTCTGGAGTACTGAACGTTGTTGACTCCCATGGGCCGCACCCACCTTCAGTACAGGCTGATATTTGAAACGTATAGTTTGTCATTGGGAAAAATTAGATAACTGTAGAAACGTGTTCTTTGTTGTTCCAGTTTCTTTAGAAAGATGAGAACCACAGCGCGGTGAGAACGATGTGAAGTTGTATTTGTAGTGTATGATGATGCCATTTCTGTATCCACACGCAGGAGGTAACCAAGAGATTGTGCCAGTCCTACCTGTTATCTTTGACATAGACACGGTGGGCGGAACGGTTGGAGCTAAAAAAAGGATAGGCATTGGTTATCGATATTCATTGGAATCAACGACGGAGTACCAATTAAAGCGTTTTCAATTCTTAGTAGTCGCATTCGTTTACAGTATATCTAGATGTTAGCACAACAGTAATAAGGTAATAGTCCTTGTCCACACAGTGAACAGGTATTATGAGTGAGGCCTTGGTTGACTTGTGAAGTATTATAGGTTACACACACTATTACAGTTTCATGTAAGCTCTATGTAAGCTTGTTTTCATTAAACGTACGCATCATAAATAGAACAACTTACCTGTTTGCGATGTCAAAACCGTTATTGACTTGGTATGTCCAATCATAGTTGGTCCCATAGGGGCTACCGTGAGTTGGTACACTGAAAAACTACGGACGTTTTCAATGACGGTGGATACAGTTAGATTGCCAAGAAAATTCCAGGTTGGTGTATTGGTCGAATTGTATGTACAGTTCCCTATACTTAGGACCTTGTACGTCCACTTGTAACCTTTAAGCTGACAACTGTCATCAAACGGTGGTCTCCAATTGATAATCAGCGATCTTTCAATTTGCTCCACCGAAAAATTACTAACCGCGTTGAGTTGTTCCTCTAATGTTTGGAAACTAGTTTCGCTCCAATTGCCACATCCTGCAACTGTACAGGCACTTATACTAAACGTGTAGTTAGACCAGGGAGTTAAACCCGAAATAGTTGCAGATGTGTTGTTCACTATAATTACAATGTTGTCCGTCCCATTGAATGCACTTGCGCAAGTCGTAGACGAGATGTGGTACTTGTAGTACGAGATGATTCCGTTCCTAGCTTTACACTCAGGAGGTTCCCACGACAATACTGCAGACCGAACGGTGACATTAAGTACAGAAACGATAGGTGTCTCACTTGGTTCTGTAAGAACAATGTTAATGTGTATTATTTTAAACTTTATCAAACATGTCTGCCAACCAATGAAAATCACAATTCTTACAACTTTTCTTTCATAAGCATTAAAATGCTTATGAAAGAAAAGAGTAATGAATGAAAGATTTAGGTTTATGTGTTTGATAATGTTTATTTTTCAGGTTCAATTCCAAATGTTTACCTGCTTCTTCAGTAGTCAGTGCTACGCTGTTAACTTTGCCTTTTAGAGATGGACCTACCGCTCGCACTTCAATAACATAGAACGAGAAGCTTTTCAACTTCAGAATCGAAGCTAATGTCGTGGTTGAATTAATGAGCGTCCAGTTTGTCATTGTTGCAGTAGAATTATCCATACATGGCAGAAGTGAAAGTGTTTGAAACTTCCATTCATATCCTTGTAGCTGGCAACTCGTGTCATCAGGCTTAGACCAGCTAATACTAAGTTGATGCCCAATTAATTTAGTGGTTAAATTTTCCACCATACCAATCAGCTCTTCTTGTGCAGTTACCGGTATTGATGCGAATGCACTACATCCTGCACGTGTACAGGCTGTCACGTGAACAACATACGTTGTCTGCGGAAGTAGGTCAACGGAAATCAAAGTTGCCGTTGTGTTTCCATAATCTGTTGTGTTTTGCAGCAAAGCACTTGTGCATTCCGTATTGGTTGTGACGTTGTATATGTAGTTTGTTACCAATCCGTTTTGAGATATGCAGTCTGGGGGCGACCATGAAACCAGGGCAAGTCTACTCGTAACATTTGATGCCTTCAAAGACAGTGCATGTTCAGGAACTGGAAAAAAGAACATATCTTATTAAAGTGTTACATTTTTGTGTGTGTTTTTATGTAATAACTTCTTGATATTGTTTTCAAAGTACGGTAATAACAATTCGAATTCACATGTAGCTTTAAAGTTACGAGAATCACACATTCTTAGATTAAAGGTAGTCGTTAACAGTGTTAACTGTTAACATGGTACAATGGCGCATGTCTGGTCTTAATTGACTCACCTCCTTCGCGAGTTACCATGGTAACTGCTTTAGGAACTCCCTTCAACCTCTGACCTTTTGCATGAACAATCACGCTGTACACTGTGTTGTTATAGATATCGTGCACGGAGGCTGAGAGTGCTTCTTTATCCAAAGACATCCAACTTGACGCGATAACAGTTGAGTTAGAACAGTTTCCAATGTTCTGAGTGAAAAACCTCCATTGGAACTCCTGAAGCTGACATCCGAAATCCTCTGGGGGTGTCCAATTTACTTGAAGTGATTGCCCCACTTGATAAACGGTCAAATTTGAAACGGCATCAAGTTGTTCTTCAGAGGTTTCAAAGTAAGAAGATGCCCATTGACTACAACCTCCCTCAGTGCATGCCGACAAATACACTGTGTAGTTGGTCAGTGGGACTAAGGTCATAGTAAGAGAAGTCGTCGTGTTGCTGACATTCACAGTTGTGTCGTTAAGTATTGCACTAAGACAGTCAGCTTTATGTGACAATATCTTGTATTTGTAGCTTCGGATTAAACCATTTCTTTCTTTGCATTCAGGTGGCTGCCAGGATAGCACGGCTGATCTGCTACTGATGTTTGAGACAGTTAAAGACGGTGGCTTATTAGGAGCTGTAAGGAATGAAAACAGACATGTTTTTCAACTGTGGTTAAGCAGCTTTGTTGATAGAATTGACATAATGATGAAGTTATTTAAGTGCTGGTTTTGTTCAAAATGAAATATTTATCGTCACGAGTCTCTTACTCTTATGTTAATTCTTGATATTCCTTGTAATGGGATGCACTGTTTATATGTAGCACAATGGCTAGTTTAATCATGGAACAATAAACGGTTGAAAATGATGGAGGCTCCTACCGAAACGAGTCTCGTCAAAAACTGTTGTCGTTTTTATTCAGGTTCTTTGACGTTGGTGATCCTTTGACAGGATAATATGGTAAACTTTAAATCTTAGAAATAGGCTTTCGTTAACAGTTAACTATTTTAACTATTTTACCTAGCTAGTTAAGGTGAAAATGTAAATGATTTGTCCAATGGCGCATTTTCGCTTATAATTGACTCACCTCCTTCTCGAGTAACTATGGTAATTGTTTTAGAAGCTCCTTTCAACCTTCGACCTTTCGCGTGAACAACCACATCGTAAAATGTATTGTTGTAAATATTGTGCACAGACGCTGAGGCTCCATCTTTATCCACAGTCATCAAATGTGACGTGACACCAGTTGTATTAGGACAATTTCCAATGTTCTGAGTGACAAACCTCCATTCATACCCTTGAAGCTGACATCCTAAGTCCTTGGGGGCAGTCCAATTCACTTGAATCGACTGCCCTACTTGATAAACGGTTAAATTTGAAACGGCAGCAAGTTGTTCTTCAGATGTTTCAAAATGAGACGATGCCCATTGACTACAACCTCCCTCCGTGCATGCAGACAAATACACTGTGAAGTTGGTCAGTGGGACTAAGGTCATAACAAGAGAAGTCGTCCTGTTGCTGACATCCATAGTTGTGTCGTTAAGTAGAGCATTAAGACAGTTGGCTTTGTGTGACACGATCTTGTATTTGTAGCTTCGGATTAAACCATTTCTTTCTTTGCATTCAGGTGGCTGCCACGATAGCACAGCTGATCTGCTGCTAATGTTTGAAACAGTCAAAGATGGTGGCACATTAGGAGCTGCAAGGCATAAAAACAGACATTAACAAAGGCCACAGACATTTTTTTGAAGTTATTTAAGCGCAATATTTTGTTCAAAATGAAATATGTTTCGTCCCAAGCCTCTTAATCTTATGTTAATTCTTGTCGTTCCTTGTTATGTGATGCACTGTTTGTATGTAGCACAATGGCTAGTTTGTTCATCGAACAATAAACGGTTGAAAATGATGGAGGCTTCTACCGAAACAAGTCTCGTCAAAAAACTGTTGTTCTTTTTCATTCAAGTTTTTTGACATTGGTAATACAAAGATCCTTGGACAGGATAATATGGAAAACTTAAAATCTTAGATAAAGGCTATCGTTAACAGTTTTTTAATGCTACCAAGTTAAGGTAAAATTGTAAATGACTTGTCCAATGGCGAATTATCGCTTATGATTGACTCACCTCCTTCGCGGGTAAGTATGGTAACTGTTTTAGAAGCTCCTTTCAACCCTTGACCTTTCGCGTGAACAACCACGTCGTAAACTGTGTTGTTGTTGATATTGTGCACAGGTGCTGAGGTACCATTTTTATCCACAGTCATCAAATGTGACGTGACACCAGTTGTATTAGGACAATGTCCAATGTCCTGAGTGGCAAACCTCCATTCATACCCTTGAAGCTGACATCCTAAGTCATCGGGGGCAGTCCAATTCACTTGAATCGACTGCCCTACTTGATAAACAGTCAAATTTGAAACGGCTGCAAGTCGTTCTTCAGATGTTTCAAAATAAGAAGATGCCCATTGGCTACAACCACCCTCAGTGCATGCCGACAAATACGCTGTGTAGTTTGTCAGTGGGACTAAGGTCATAACAAGAGAAGTCGTTGTGTTGCTTATATAAACGGTCGTGTCGTTAAGTATAGCACTAAGACAGTCAGATTTATGTGACACTATCTTGTATTTGTAGCTTCGGATTAAACCATTTCTTTCTTTGCATTCAGGTGGCTGCCAGGATAGTACGGCTAATCTGCTACTAATGTTTGCGACAGTTAAAGATGGAGGCGCATTAGGAGCTGTTCAGGGAAAAAAATATACATTAAAGGCCACAGACATTTTTTTCAACTGTGGTTTTGTTCAAAATAAAGTATTTATCGTCACGAGTCTCTTACTCTTATGTTAATTCTTGTTATTCCTTGTTATGTGATGCACTGTTTGTATGTAGCACAATGGCTAGTTTGTTCATCGAACAATAAACGGTTGAAAATGATGGAAGCTTCTACCGAAACAAGTCTCGTAAAAAAACTGTTGTTCGTTTTCATTCAAGTTCTTTGACGTTGGTGATACAAAGATCCTTGGACAGGATAATATGGAAAACTTAAAATCTTAGATAAAGGCTATCGTTAACGGTGTTTTTTAATGTTACCAATTTAAGGTAAAAATGTAAACGATTTGTCCAATGGCGCATTATCGCTTATAATTGACTCACCTCCTTCGCGGGTAAGTATGGTAACTGTTTTAGAAGCTCCTTTCAACCTTTGACCTTTCGCGTGAACAACCACGTCGTAAACTGTGTTGTTGTAGACATTGGTCACAGACGCTGAGGTTCCATCTTTATCCACAGTCATCAAATGTGACGTGACACCAGTTGTATTAGGACAATGTCCAATGTCCTGAGTGACAAACCTCCATTCATACCCTTGAAGCTGACATCCTAAGTCACCGGGAGCAGTCCAATTCACTTGAATCGACTGCCCTACTTGATAAACAGTCAAATTTGAAACGGCTGCAAGTCGTTCTTCAGATGTTTCAAAATAAGAAGATGCCCATAAGCTACAACCACCCTCAGTGCATGCCGACAAATACGCTGTGTAATTGGTCAGTGGGACTAAGGTCATAACAAGAGAAGTCGTTGTGTTGCTTATATAAACGGTCGTGTCGTTAAGTATTGTACTAAGACAGTCAGCTTTGTGCGAGACTATCCTGTACTTGTACCTTCGGATTAAACCATTTCTTTCTTTGCAATCAGGTGGCTGCCAGGATAGTACGGCTGATCTGCTACTGATGTTTGAGACAGTCAAATATGGTGGCACATTAGGAGCTGTAAGGGAGAAAAACATACTTATACAGCAAAGAATGTGACCATATGATGAACTTTTGATGGATTTCTACAGATGAACGACCGCATGCTATGATTTGATTGAAATGAAAGCTTCATTTCAGTTTTTTGATTAAAATTTACTTCATTTCAGTTTTAAAGGAAACATTTTAAGCAAATGCGTTTACAAAATACATGTACATTACCTGTTTCATTTGTAGAAATCATGACTGATTTCTCAGTTCCAATCAACGTTGGACCAACTGGTCTGATCGTTATCTCATAATGTGAATAATTTCTGACACCAGAAATCGTAGCTGACAATTGAGATTTGTCAACAGTTGTCCAATTTGACGATTGTGTTGATCCCTCGGAGCAATTTGTTCGATCAAGGACAGTATACTTCCATTCAAAGGCTTGCAACTGACAACCATCGTCATCCGGATTAGTCCATTCTATCTCAAGTTCCTGCCCAATTTGCTCTACTGTCAAACGGGAAACTGATGACAGCTTCTCTTCACTTGTCATGAAATTAAAAGTATCCCAGCTACTGCACCCTGCGCGTGTACAAACACACACAGAGAAGGTGTAATTGGTAGAAGGAACAAGCGGTAATGAAACTGACGTTGTGTTGTTGTCTTCGGTTTCGGTACTGGTGTTTAAACTTGCGTTGAGGCAGTCGAATGTGCCCGATGAGATGTTGTAAAAATAGTGGGAGATAAAACCGTTTCTTTCCGTGCATTTTGGTGGCAACCAAACTAGGGTTGCTGATCTGCTGGAAAGGTTTGAAATGACCGCCGTCGGTGGCATATCAGGGGCTGAAATAGACAACAATTTGTAAGACAGACATGTACATGATTTGTTCAGGTTCAGATTTTAATAATATTGTGACATTTAGGCGATTAATTTGAAAGAGACAATTTGTTTGTATTTGTATCCCCTTCTTTCCATTTCTATGTGCACACTCGCTTCGATAAATAATATGAAGTTCACTTGCAGTCTTATTAAAAAATTGAAAACATTGCCATGAACATACCATCAGGCAGTGTCTCAATCAACACCTGAGCACTTTCACTATTTTTGTGAGTTTTTGCAGAAATGTTGACCTCGTAGGTTGAAAATGGTTGTAGCTGGCTTATTGATATACTCTTATTATGTGTCGTGATCAGTGATGTGTTGAGAAGAAGAGCATCATCACAGGCGGAGATTGCCCTCAATACATATGTGACGTCATATCCGGTGATTTTACAGCCATTGAACTCAGGTTCCTCCCACGCAATATTGGCGGACCGTCTCTTTACATCCGTTATTGTTATGTTGCTAACTTGGCCAGGGGCTAGAAAAGAACGTGTTTCATCTTATCTCGTATCTTGTTCAGAAATCTCTCCGTAAATAAAAATAAGTTTTGTAAAGATTATAGTAGTAGATATTTAGCGGTTCCATTGATTTCATTCACGAACAATGCAATCATTAAATCAAGAAGCATGGGAAAACATCGCTATCCAATAGGAATTGCTTACCTTTGTCCAGTGTTCTAACATGGATTGAATTCTCGGACGTCATATGTTCATTGCTGGCTAGCACTGTGAAGTTCCATTCAGTGCATGCCAAGGAAGACACAGTTATTCGTGTGTTCGTTGTGTTTAGGATGGTGTGTACATCGGCGCAACTGCTGTCGGTCATTTCCAAACTATATGATCCACCAAAGCTGCACCTCCAGTTAAAATACTGAAATATCAGAGTTGTTTTAGATCCAGAAAAAGAAGCGCCCGATTGGATGTTGATAATGCAAACCCTCTAAAACTATCATTCAAGTATTGTTTGGACAATGTTGTTGATTAGCCCTTAACGACGGCATTTAATGCTTGAACAGATAAAACCCCCCCATTTATAAGTAAGACACTAACAAGTATAACACTCGTGGAAACAGACAAGGGGTTCTCTTGAATCTAATACAGTGAGGCTTATGAAATCGCCAAAACTTAACCTTGCACCTCCCTTGCAATTTGAAAGTTCAAACAACTGTTATTGGTGAAAACGTTGACCTACCGACGTATACCAAATGACTGTTATACTGCCAGATGTCACAGAAGTTGTAGATAGATTAGGTGGGTCAGGTTCTATAACGAAATGTTTTGTTTTAATATGCATTCCAACTAAATATGTATATTTTCATGTAGTTTTTTTTATTATATTTTGCTATGTGTCGGTTTCCTTGATCTTTGATTACTTTTGAAATTTTAGCGGGAATAGTATCTCGTTTCGAATTCACTTATTATGATTTGTGCATTGTTCAAAACCAAAATTTTTACTGAACATTGTTTTAAAAATATGCTTAAGGATATTCAAGAATTGTTACTATGAAATACAGGCTTCATTTTAAAAGTCACCAGTCTTTGAAAATTTCGGTTACACTTCAATGGTACAGAAAGTTGTATTTAATGTGTGATCACCGACCTCCGCATGCTTCCACTGCTGGGCTTGGCAGGCCTACTTCTCCAGACGTTAGTTTGATTCGAACTTTAACTTGGTATGACAAGGAAGAAGACAATCCCGTGATGTTGTACACTAGAAATGCTGAAGAACCATCTATCTCAGCACCGGAACTCCATCGTCGACCTCGGGGTAATTGTCTATATTCAACAAAGTACTTGCTGATATGTCCGCTACCAAAGTCTGTCCCTTTTGACCAGCTAGGCCAACGAATGGTCAAAGCTGATCGTGTTCTTTGTAGAACTATTGGTGCGTTTTTTAAGTGAGCAATTTCTGAAAGAGGTCTAAATTTAGAATTTGATATAACCCGAGTTGGTCTGCTGATCTTTTGATCACATTGTGAAATGTCATTGGTAAGCTATGATTAAACCAATCACAGTGTTTTGGAATTTTGCACGTAGATGTCATTGAAATATCCGTATATGATTCGTTCTTAGGTAGCACAGGAGGCCGGGGCACATCCCAACACTTTTTAAGCATAAAATAAAGTATGTAGAAGTACATTAAGATTCAGACAGAATTAACTCCGGCTGGGTAGATCAGTTGGTTAGAGCTACCGACCGGCAATCGGGAGACCTGGGTTCGATTCCCAGTCCAGTTCGGATTTTTTCTGTCTTTTCAAATTCTACATTAAGATTTATGAAGATACCATATTCTACCTTGTTTGCAGTAGGGCTTTCGATATCCTGCCTGGCAAGCACCGGTACAGTGGCCAGTGTAGAAATTGCAAGTTCCTGACAGACACTTTCCACATGTCTGAGAGCAGTCGGCACCATAACTTCCTCGTACGCATGCTAAAGGATAACAAGAAGAACTTAATTTCATTCAACAAGCAAGCAAAAACTGCTTTTTCATCACAGCAATTTTGGTGGGATGGGATATCGGAAACACACAATAGTGAGCGAAATCACGATATCACTGTGGTAAGAATGGAAGGTATGGAACCCAGCTACGGTAGCTTAAGCGAAAGAAGCAAACAGACGTTCCATTGTTTGTTCTCTTAGAAGGAACAGAGTAACTGATCAGTAGACCTACATTGTAGAACTCACTTGTGACATTTTGTTTGCGAAATGCACTAAAACGTTTATGCCGCATTCGGCAGCTCAAACATGTGACTTTTATTTATTTTTATTTATTATTCTATAACATACCCTTATCACATGCGTATCCTCGGAATCCGGTTGCACAAGAACAGCCATATGGGTCTATAGTACACACGTGTTCATATCGGCACCCATCATTGGCACTACCCCAGTCTTGACAGCGAGATGCACAGTCGTTACCAAACACATTGCCACCACAAGCTGGAACGGTGAACATATTATCAACGTTTTCTCAAAATAACAGCACCATTCACAAGGTATTACAGTGAATCAAGTTCTACATGTGCTGCAACTCTTAGAGTCCCATTTCCACTTGGAAATAAAGCATCTCAATTGTTAAGAGGTTCTTCTATACATGGACATACCTATTGAACAGTCAGCCCCTTTAAACCCAGGAGGACACACGCACACACCCATGACGTCATGACAAATCCCACCATTGAAGCAAGATGGACACTCTTGCTCACAGTTGCCGCCATATCTACCATCAGGACAAACTGACGAATAAAACCAATTAAAAGACATTTACCAACATCGGTGAGGTGTCAGAATTATCAAACAAGAATACAAATAAGTGTATGCTCTTACTGACCGAAAGTGATAAATATTGAAAAGACAGAAAAATTCCCAGAGCCGTTCCGAATTTGTCTGTCTTTTCAATATTTATCAAAAAAGAGTTATCATAAAAACATAAAGCTTGACAATGGTGGAAGCTCCATCGAAAAATGTTGCGACTTAAAAATTTTTGAATTTTTAAAAAAAATTGTTTTTATTAGAATTCTAACAACATAATGGTATTAACAGAAAGGCGGACCATGGTGATAGTCATGTTTCCTTTGCAAGAGCAGTTTTTTTTTTACCCGAAATTTATATATAAATTTTAATACATAGAACAAAGACACCCTCTTAAAACATGATTCGACAATGTAACAATACATGTATAATACAAGACTGTATTCACCTCTCACAATCAGTCGTGTTGTTGCACGTACGATAGGTCCTCTCGTGTACACAGAGTAGATACCAGCATGGCCAATATCTACATTCTTAATGCCATTGGACAGTTTGTTGGTCCATCCGGACAGTGGTCCAGACCCGTAAAACCCGTAACCGTCTTTGTTCCAAGCGAATGAAGAGATCCCGAAGGCAGGAATATTGATTGTAACGTTATCTCCAACGCTTGCTCGTACTGTGAGTCTCACGTCTGGAACATAAATGCGTAACAATATAACTGTCAACGGCGGCAATTAAAACTGAGGATCACTGAGGCCTTTGAATACGAGAAGACCATTGTTACATCCTGCATCGTGTAAACGATTGTGACGGATATCTTCTCGTGATTCTTCGTTTTGGCACTCCTCTATTTTATTTTGTTCTATCAGGAGTTTTACAACCTGTCCCATGCTCAATTCTGGAAAAAACGGACAAGTTGAATCCTTTAAACCGACCATATAGACTAAAGGGTTGAGACAGCCGTTTTCAGAAAGCTCATCTAGTACTATCTTGATTCCAACTGGTAATATCCAGTAGTAATCGGATTTTAATTATGTGGGCGCTCTAACCTACTCGGCCACCCGTTTATGTCATCAAGATGCCGACGACAAGAGACCAGTGTACGTACCAGTATATGGAAGTGCTCGTATTTCCACCTCACATAGCGACAACGTCTCAGAGGCACCACTGCCCTTCTTCAGAATGTACAGGTATCGCCCATAGACGGCACTGTTGCATACGAGGTTAACAGTCCCGGATGAAGGGATCGTTCCTCTGTAGAACTTACACAAAGAGTCAGATGATGAAGGAGTTGGTGTTCGGGTTGTGTTTGAAACTCTCACATCGAAGTCTTTCAGGTTTTCGTGCAGTGCTAAATGCAATAACATACATGTACAATTACAAGTTTAAAAACACTAGACTGTCACGGAAAAGACATAAAAAAACCTGAAAAAATTATAATAATACCGTTCAAATGAAACAAATTACAGAATAAACGCTTGTACAACTGTACCACACAAATCAAAGAAATCATTCACGTTTTGCGAAGTGTTGCTGATAAAATGAGGCAATTGTCATCTATATGTCTCAAGAACATGGTGAAAATCTACATGTATAAGCAATTTAAGATGATTTCACATTGCCTTAATTAATCATAAAGAGATTATACACATGCAATTCAAGTTCTAAGCATATAAAAATAGTACATGTACCGGAGCACAAAGGAATCTTTGCCCCGCACGTAGACCAGCCACTATTTCCAAGATAACACCAAGGGCCGGAAGACGTAGAATCAGGGTTCCTACAGAAGTTTTCTGGGAGGTGTGAATATCTATGACCATTGAAACTATCCCATCTTGCACATGTCGTCCCCTTGTAGTTTTCGCTGGCGCTGCCCTGGTATGCTAAACCTAAAGTTGTGGTCCGACAATCGTCTGCGGGAGCAAAATAAAACGAGTCAAAACTATGAGTTTGATATTGAATAAGAAGTAAACACTAGAGTTCTGGTTCACAAAAAGCAGGAACGGTTGGACAGAATGACGGATGTGATTCAAAGTTCGTCAAATATAATTTGCAATGACTATTCGTTTCCAAAAATTACTTTTTTGAGCTTTATGAGTTTAACTCATCAAATTCCTTAGTATTTCTAAAATGTACTTTTTGTAAAATGAAATTGTATATTTTCCACTCTAATTAAGCAGTATTTTTCTTTGAAGAGAGGATGGACCAGGAATTGCAAAACACATGCTTAACGTAAGTGTGAACCTTAGTGACTGGGGGTCAGTTTTTATGACATACAGAAAATACTGTTTATTTTTTGCCCACAAAAGTATATATTTTCTGAAAGGTGAATAAATTTGGAATCTATTGGTCACCTTTAAATTTTTAAAAAATTGATTTTGGTCATGTAACCAACTTTTTTTACTAAAAAAAGAACAAGGATTTCAGGAACAATACATTCTACATCGGCATGGTTTTTATTTTAATATAGTGTATTTTGTGTATTGAAGGGAAACGCCGGGGTCTCAAAATTTTGCTCATTTTTTTAGTTTTGGAAATATTAAATTTTAAAGCTAAAATTTTCTTAAAATTTGTTTTTTATGAAAGTCTTCATTTTTGAAGCTTCATAGCTCAGCAATGGAGGGGGGATAAAAAATCTGAGACCCGTTTTCCTTCTACAAAGGCTAAAATGCATATCTTTAAATTTTCATGAAGATTGGACCACTCATGGCGGAGAAATCTATGTTCGAAAAGTGCCAAAAATAGCCTAAATCGCAACGTTCACACTTACGTTAAATAAAACATTTGTCATTGATAAATTAGAGAAGGAAAGAAAATTTCGGAACTCGACTTGGAATGGAACCAATGCCTCCTTTTTGCAGGACAATACACAATTAACTGTACAGCCAATATATGTAATTTCACCATGTTGTGCGTTTAGATATCTAAAGTTTTTGGAAAAGAAAAAAAGAGAAAGTGGCGGGGTTGACAAGTTTTACTATTACCAGAAATGTAAAATACCTACATGAGCCTCTACTCGTTGTGGACCTGCCAACTGCAGTAAGACCAAATATCACATGAACAGTACCAAGATCAACTCACCACCAGGGGTTTCGCCGTTCAAACAGTAGAGTGTGTGTGCAACCTCCCATGGTGAACCGCCTGTCTCGATTACCGTCCACGGCCTTTGAAGCGGAACCATCGTAACTTCCAGATCGCAGAGTCGACGATTGGTCAGTTGTTCGTCCTCGAGCAACGTTACCTTAAAGTTGATGAATAAATGACATAACAATAACAGTCATTCGATAATGTTATAGCAAGATAGAAAGTAGGCAGGTGCCTCACATTACTTAGGCAAAAGTTGTTCTGTGCTCGTATCGATAGTTTTTTAATCAAAAGTTAAGTTAAGAAAATAATTAAAATGATTAAAATCCGACGAAAGCTGGTATATCACTTAAAATTCAATACGTTTCGGGCGTTTCACTTGATCACTGGAAACTGACACGAAATGAATCAAGCATAACAATACAAACATGGAACAACCCAACAGGGGTGCGGATAATATATAGTAACAGCAATGACAATTTCAATGAAACATTAAAATATTTTTGTCAATCAAACATTAAAATAACGCCTGAAACGTTTGGAATTTTAAGTGATACAAATATACCAGTTTTCGTCGGATTTTAATAATTTTAATTATCTATTTATTTATACTGGTAATGGTTTTTAACATGAGAATAGGAGTAATCCTGCTTATCCTGATTTTAGAAAACATTTATAGAATAGAAGTCTATACATTTCACAACCCATTTCCACTTAAAGCCCTCGTTTAACGCTGGTCATTTAGTGGCACCATCGTATTAGCATTTGAGTATTACCTTGGGTTGTCATGATAATGCGGGAGTAAATATTCTTATTAGTCCCATCGGCTGCGATGACATAATCTCCAAATTTCCCAACCGTGTAGGTGAACCTATCAAATACATTGGTACCAACGGTGCGTGTACCCAAACCAGTTATCTGAAGACCGGATGTCCTCACTCCATGAACCTTCCCACTGATGACGTCATTCCTGACATTGACGTTGGATCCGCCAAACGCCCTGATGAACTGGGTTGGTTCGTTGAGTGAAAGCAGTGTACTCGTGAAAAGTAACGTCTCTGTTTTAAAAAGAAGATAATGGTGGTGGGTGAAATTTTCCCTATTTTTGATTTAATGGCGATTCGTACCGATAAATAGGACACTAGAATATTAATTTATTTGCACAAGTCAGTTTAGAAATGATAAGATGTCATTTTATGAAGAACAGTCATTTGACGGTTTTTTAGTGCAAAACCTTAGGCTAAATGATGAACGAATGTGGATAATATGACAAAAGAATGGTAATCAGAAGGAATTATTTAGTTTCTGACCATGGTATGCATTTTTAAAATGATGTCGATGATATTATATTCATCTGAAATAAGTGATCTATTGCATGGAGGTTGTTTTTCGGTTGCAAAATGTTTACCATTTTTACGTGGACTTGTAAACCTTCTACTTCCTCGGGAATAAGTTGACCTGGAAAAAAGCACTGATAATATTTTGCTCATACTCAGTATATAGGCTAGGGAATTTTCGATTCTAGTTCATAATTTTATCTCAGGAAGACTTCAGATCGCTGTGATATATTCTAACTAAGCTTGGTGAACAAAATCAGAGTTACATTTATTGTCTTACAAACAGGTGCTGTTCAATGCTTGTGAAAAGACCTTGAACATGTCCATATGATAAGTCAATCACGCCACTAATTAGTCACAGTAATTAACAACGCATACTTGAAAGAACATTTTCTGCCGATGAACACAAATATTCACATTCAATGATGTTTAGTCTATAGACTTTAAAGCCTTTGAAATTCATCACTACCCGTATGTCTTTGATGCTCCATATCGTATCGAAGAGATGTACGCCGATCGTCTGCCGCTATCAATCCACGTGACTTTCCTGTCATCTGCATTATTACTCCAGGGTATGATTCGACCATCGTGCCATGCAGCTCTGCATATGACCGAATCCTGAAAACCGTATTTCGTATTATAATTAGTAAATTCAGGAGATTCATGACTAGTTTCAAACAGCATCGTCCATTTTCAAATGAGTAGTGACCCGTATGTATAAACAAT
>JAOXYC010254232.1:0-10064 GCA_028565715.1 Phoronis pallida
AATTTATTTCTTGTAATAACACTTATTCCGAGGCATGTTTGCCTTGGTTGTCAATGACTTTTGATCATCTGAAAACTGGTCTCGATGCTTTTAACCATAGTGTCGTGTTTGTTTTAAATGTTAAAATCTAGGCTTAATGAAGATTGACAAATCTTTCAAACTTTGAACGGAGTCAAAAACAATTTTTGTAGTGGATTTTTTGAGAACAGCCACGTTTTCGAAACTCCGTCTGTAGACGGAGTACTTATTTTTATTATTTCTTGATAAAATTTCTAGAAACGACTAGACCCTACAGATTTTTTGAATTTCGACTGCATTTTGAGTTCAAGTTTTAATTTTAACGCAAATTAGGGTCATGACTTGAGAGAAGGCGTTATTGAATAACCGGGGTTCATGTTGTTATTGTTTTGATATGATAATGGATGTTATTATGTATTATGTGTCAATATTGGTGTAAATATTCTCTTTATCTCTGTGATACGGCACTAATCGAATTCTGAAAGTAATATGTGCATATTTTCGGAAGACTCCCAAAGTAACTCAGCGAATTCAAGTACGATTAGGAATCATGGTGTCAGTTGCCTCCTCAACTATGAAAGCGCCGAACGAAAAAGCAGTCTATATAATTGATATTCAGGATGGCAGAATAATTGTTCTCTTCTTCTCCCTGGCGGCAAATTTTTCGCAAAAGCGACAATCTTTGAGAAACTTATAAATGTATGCTTTTACTTGCAGAAAGTGATAAATTTTGAATTTTTCTATCTTTTCAAAACTTGAGAAACTTGTTTGTCTTAAATATTTACAACTGGACTATCAATTGATTTTGTTCATGTATTTTGTTCAGGTTTATAAAAGTGTATTCTTTATTTTGCTTCTTTTTCATTAAATTAATGTTATTTGTGTAACCATGAAGACAATAAAATCTGAAAATTGGATCAACTGTTTTTCTTCTCATTGGATATCTCGCAAAACAACAAATAACCTCTGTATTTCTTTCGGCATCTTTAAAACATGATAACCGTAAATGCGACGAAAGGCTCGTGACGCGTGATAGGAAAGTTTTTGTTCATGAATTTTATAAGAAATAATGTAAGTTTGCTGAAAAAAGCGAGTTTTTGGTTTGATGTAAGAAAAAAAGTTTTACTCGTTCCATGACTTATCAAGATCGGATTGAACCACCGGGATTGAACCAAACGGAACACCGCGCCACCTCAGTGCTGCTACACTGTAGGTAGATTAGTAATTTGCACGGTACGGAAATTGCCGAGGTATTCCGCAAGCGGATTGATATTTGTTATAACCTCGCCGATGTGCGGTTATAATGAATGAGTTTTCAAAGTCGTTCCGATCTTGATAAGTCATGGTACATCGTGTGGGTTTCTCTATTTGTCTCTTCTTTGCCATTTGCGGGCGTCATCACTAACAAGCGAGGACAGAAACCCCTGTCATAACCAGGCAAAGATTCTGTTTCATTTACTGATATTTACATATACATGTAGGTTAGTATGACGAAACATTAATATGATTAATAATTAGCGATAGCTGACAAGAGTAACAGGATGTTATGTACTAATTATAATTATAAGGAGGGCATAACATGGGATATGCGCAATTATGCAGGCCGGTGCCAACATGACATAACCTCGAGCAACAGTATTTTGGACTAATTAGCCGATTTGTTGAAATTAAAAGTGTTGTCATATCCGATTCGTGAAGAATTTTCGAACGCCAGGACACAGAAATACAGTTACATTTCAGAACGCAAAACGCCAAAGACATCTCTAAAATCTCCAGCTCGTGGCGCCCTCTGACGCTGACACGTCTATTTTTTATTGAATAGAATATCTCCGAAAATAAAACTGTGGCAGGGGATATTTTTGTCACATCTAGACCGATGGGTTGTCCGCATTTAGTACCAGTTTCCGCAGTCGTCGAGTGATCTTCTTGTCTTTCTACCTACAAGCCGCAGGATATTCCACCTCGCAGGATTACTTACCTGGCCTTTCAGGTGAGTTAAAGAACTATTATTATTATTAAAAAATGATTTTCATTTTTGGAAATGCAAGTACTAGATCTGACATAATTGCTATTGGTTTCGGTGCTTTTCGTTAACTCGACGTCATGATAAGAACGTGATGTCTGACGCACTAGCAGTACATTGTTTCATGTTTTATTCATACATGTATTGTCAGCTAATTTGAACACATTTCCGTTGGGTTTCTTGCCAAAATGTCAGTTACTCTGAACGTCAATTGCTATATTGGGCACTATTATAGAAACAATTTATTTTAGTAACCCATAATTTTGTGTTGACAAAAGTTAACCCATACACTTACTTTAATTTAGTTTTCCGATTTCAAATGACATCGATCAAAAAAAGTTTTATAATCTGTTGTGTAGCTACTGGCTATACCAACGAACAATTTCAGTATCTAAATGTATCAGTCTTAAAATCTACAAAAATTTGCATAATGACGAGAGGTTCGTCGAACATGTCGCTTAAAACAGTTGTTGTTTTAATATCAACTCCACTGACACTTACAACCACAAGGAAGTTTGGAAACTGCATTCGATATCATTAGCATCATACCATCAGACAAGTTTCAGCAATATACGACCGCTCTTCTTCTAATTTTTCAACAAAAGTTTTAAAAAATCACATTTGATTTGTAAAAGTGTAGCTAGTATGATATTGTCAGTCTGTGCATTTTGACAAATATTCATATTAAATACATGTAGGCTATAGAGTTCTAAATACAGGCGTAGCTTGATATGGTTTCTGACCAAAATCGAAATAGATATACCGAAACGTTATGAATATATTAATATCTGCAAGAATCTTGAACTTTATTTTACTGTAGCTTCCATAGACTATATTCTATTACCATATGACAATCATTTATCACCATGCCTATGTTCGCGATATTTGCGTCTCCTACTATTCTAAAACGGGATAACTTATACACGTTTCATGCCGACGAGCACGTCTCGTACAGAGTGTCCCAAAAGGCCCCCAACTTCGGACTGCTGTGAAAAAAGATTTTAAATAAATATTCATCGAGTTACTCGACACGAATATTCAACCTTTTTATACGTCATTTATCAAAAGATAATCGAGATATTTTAAAATTTGTAATTTTCGTAAATTTTTAAAATGAACTACTCGAAAATGGTCTTGACCACTTTTCCCATATTTGGATTATCAAATTTCTCAACTTTGATCAACCATGTATCATAAATGCATAAGTAATTTTTAAAGAAACTTTAACACAAGTTTATTCAACCATTCATAAGTATAAAATATGGTTGTTAATTTGCAGATTCCCAGCTAAAATACATGCAAATGAATACCATTAAACTATGACAACTGGCCGTCGATGACAATGATCATGTTTTCGAACAAAAGGAATAAAATTGAAGCTAAAGAAAATATTTTCTTCCTTTTTTGGAAAAAAAAATTCTGAGTCAAAATGATTTTTTTTAAATATCATTTGAATGTATTGCAACCGAAGGTTATTTAAAATCCCCTATGGTTATAGCCCTTCTAGAATGACGCTACCTAATTGTAGGTGCGATGGGTTTCTTTAATTGTTCTCTCTCCTTGGGACCGGGCACAGTCTCATTGAGGAAGGGGAGATGTCACGGAGAACTGAGAAGAAACTCCTCCGCTGAAAGTACAGTGAGAACAATATTCACGCCCTCACGTGGATTTGAACCCACGAACCTCTGATTGTGAGTCTAGTGCTTATGCCGCTAGACCACGCTGACCACTGAAAAGTTTGTCTCATTTGGTCATTTACGTGTATTTCAAATGGAAAAAGTAATCAAAACAATTTTCAACTATGAAATTTCAAATATTCACCTTGAGAAATTTGTGATGAAATTATTTGTTTTCGTCATCTCGACATTTGAATCACAAATATCTGTAAGTTTTCAATTGAAATATAACGGTGTCCTTAAGTGAAAGCGCATTTTGGAATTTCAAACTTGAATGCTGGACCCCAGCCGCCAGTGAAATTAAAGTAAACTTCAACGAAAAAGGTTTAGCGTAAGTGTGAACGTTGCGATTTAGGCTATTTGGCACTTATCGAACATAGATTTCACCGGTATGAGTGGTCGAATCTTTATGAAAATTTAAAGATATACTGTTAAGCCTTAGTGGAAGGGAAAGTGATCTCAGATTTTATATTCACCCCTCCATTGCTGAGCTAGGAAACTTAAAAAATGAAGACTTTCATAAACAAAATTTAAGAAAATTTGTTAAAATGGTTAACCTACAAGTTCTTTCCCTTCTATTTCGACTTTAAGTGGGCTTTACATTTTCAGTAAATTCATAAATCCCAGCCTTTTGATCATCAGTCTTTCGCTAATAAATACTTATCACTCTAAATCTTGCAATGACATATATACATTACTGTAACTTGATAGGGCATAGACTCATTTCTTCTTTTATTATTGAATACGCTTAACCTAATATAACTACAAAAGATGAAAAACAACGGAACAGAGAAAGTCACCTTTTCAAGTGGTTACAAAAACATGGATAAGAATTTTGTATAACCTACATCACTATAAACAGGTTCATAAGGATAGACTGTCTATGATATAATTTTGATAACCAATTTTAAAAGACGAAATTTATACATACTGTATAGGCAAGTTGATGATAAGTGTAATTATGTATGCGTCTTGGCTTGCCGAAATATTTCAGTAAGTAATAAAATGTAGATCTGTATCCATCCAGGAAAGTACAATGTTTGAATAATTATGAATCTGTTCTACTGGAATTACCTTGTTTTTTTTTCTCTAAATCCCGACACTCCATTGAAGGAGACGAGATGTCTCCGAGGATTAAAAAAAAATTAACAAGGTAATTCCAGTAGAACAGATTCATAATTAATTATTCGAACATTTCAGTAAGTATTTTAGAAAATACACTCAAGAATCTAAAGAGTTATGAGAAATTTCTGAGAGATTCGTGTAAATTTGGGTACACCAATCTATATCCTTTACATGATACGTTTTGTGTTTTTTTATAGTGGGTGATTGATGTGTCCGATGTGCTGTGCTTTTTGGCCAGGTTGTGGGAGGAAATGCTATAGATATATTTATATAAAAACAACTTGATAACACTGGGGAAACACTCTTGAATGGGACTGAATATGACGAACACAACTCGGTTAAACTACTGATATCAGATCGAGCTTAATAACCAAAAAATACATTATCATCCAAAATTTAAATTAAATTTCACAAAAGTCTGAGTATTTAATACGGTTTGCAAAACTAAACCAAACTGAAATATCCCGATCCATTATCATCATAATGTTAAAATACGTATATGCAATAATGTACCTGGGATTATATTTCGTCTTCCTTCAACTAATTTGAAGAAAAAAATTCCGTTATCCGGAATCGTTCTTGAAGAGTGATTTATTAAAGATACTGTCTCTGCGTTGGTCCCAATCTGGCGACAAATCGCAAATCAACTAGAAAAGTTGAGTACGAATCCTTTGTTGAACACAATTAATGCTTACTTGCATCTGAGTCAAAAATTCAAAAAAATGTGCAAAGGGGTGATTCGAGAGCATAAAGATGCATAGAACGTCAAATTCGTTAAAAAATAAACAAATGAAAACAAATGAAATCACTTCCTTCGCGTACAATTTCTGTTATTTCATGTCCATTAGCTATCCTTAATCGTTACTAAAACTAAAACTTCGACACGCCTTTCAGCTTCGTAACCCTGGAAACCCGTCCATGTTTTACCCACAATCCACCGCGTAGAATTATTTTGGGGCGCCGTAGTGTTTCGAGTACTAAATTGAATTTTAGCATTTTTGTGCGTCATTCTTAAATTTTTGTATTGGGTTTAAAGTGCGTGCAAAACACCCAAGAGTCAAATATGCAAGCTAGAATTGCTTTTAATCCGTTTGAAAGGAATTTTAGGGCTAAACTGACGTTCTATGCCCCTTTAAATATTATGCCTATAGTAACGCGCGCACTGAAACGCCAAAACAGCGAGTAATTTTGAATGGTGTTTTTTCTTTCAAGGTCTTGAAGTGCCGAGAAACAGAATTTGTACAAAAACATTTTGTGATTATGTCCACCATTATCAAGCTATATTTCAGAAGCAGGATGCGTATATGCGTATAACTACATAATCGTACACACAACTACGACACTGCCGTATAGCTACCATTGAGACAGAGGAGGCAGCTGCCTCCTCTGAAATTTGAAATAAAAAATAATAATTAAGGCTGCCTCCTCTGAAATTTGAAAAAAAAAATATAAAAATAAAGGGATGCCTCCTCCACTTTAAAAGGCTGCTTACCGGCCTGTACGATCTACTTACAATACAACATGATGAACGGAGAATGAATAGCGCAGTCTGCTCTTGGCTTGTTATTCTGAAATAAAGCTTGATAACGGTGGACCTACTCACCGAAATATGTTGCCAAAAGCTAAATAAATTTGCTTTTTTCCTTGCATGATAATGACAGAAAAATCCTTTTTGTTTTTTAGGTTTTCGAAAAACAAAATGGAGGCTGAAGATAATCCTAAACCGGAATTGAATACTGCTGAACCTGACAACATTCCACAGCCTGAGAAACCAACAGAGGGCGCGAAGGGTGAAACCTCAGAAGCCAGCCAATCAGGTGAGGCGAGTGTTGAATGTGAAACCCCAGCCGAGCAAAATGCTCTTTCGCCCGATGAGATAAAATGTGATCAGGCAGAACAAACTAATCTTCCTGTAGACCAGACCGAATCAACCGAACCTGAAACAACTGAGACTTCTACTGCTGAGATAGATCCACCAGCCCAAACTTCAAAAACCACAGAAGGAGGCGTAACAAAACCTCCCGATATCTGTGACGCTACCCCTCAACAAGATGAAAAAATAACACGAGACGATGCTGCCAAAGAAAATGTTCCACAAAGTAATGGTGAACCAGGCAATACCTGTTCAGATGACATCGCCACGGAAACTACCACTGATATCAGCAAAAAGGCTGAAGATGTCGAGATTCCTAAACAAAAAAGTACATCGGTAGATGAACAAGCGCCAAAGCAAGAAGAGCTATTGAGTGCAGAAAGTGAGCCTTCCGTTGAAACCCAGCAAGTGGCACCTATTGATGATCCTAAATTGACAGTCGCGGAGCAGCCTTCTTCAGATCTCTCGCCACAAGAAAGTGCCCAAGTCATAGAAACAAAGCCACCAGCGTCAGATATCACAAGTGCGGAGACGGTAGAGGCCAATACAAGCCAGAGTGATATTCCAGAATCTGAAGCAGCAACAGATCAGCAAATGCATGAAACGAATACAGAACGTCAGGAAAAGAATAATGTCACGAATATAGAGCCTCTAGAGGCACAATCACTCGACAACCAAACTGAGACGCCGCAAAAACAACCAGCTGATGAAAGACCGTTGTCACCCTCTAAGAGTGAAAGACCATTGTCACCATCTAAGAGAAGCAAAAAGGAAATCCCAAAAGCTGAGTTTTGGTCCTTGCCTCAAAAGGATGCTTCGTCTATTGATGACGAAGGCAAAACGCGAAAGTCGCTTAAGTCCGCCGATTCGGATGAAGACACAAAGACAGACGCACAGCAATCACCTGCTATTGAAACAAAGGAGCAGCCAAGTATTCCAGTTGGTGAAAAACAGCCAGATGGTGATAAGGAGCATGTACAGCAACCGAAAGATATTGTAACAGAGCCCAACAAGGACGCAGATCTTGAAACGGCCAAATCAGAATTGGAAGCTCCGGCCAGCGTTGTAGAACCTGCCAATCCACAATCGGGTGTAGGCAGTGACAATTTAGAGCAAACAGAGTCGGCCCCGGCTATAGAAAAAGAAACAGTAAATTCACAAGAAGGATCGTCGATTATAGCTGCTGATCTAACGCCAGAAGCGGCAATAGAACCCATCCATACACAGTCACAAGATGGTACGTCTGCCACGAACAAAGAACAAGAAGTAAAGGCATCTAAACCAGCGGGTGATGTTACAAGCGAATCAAAAAGTTTACCAGCTGACTCCAATGTGGTTGAAGGAGGCGCGGTAGAAGCAGCCGACGAAAGTGGCTTTTCAAAGTTTAATGATACAACAGCAGATAAGAAAGATAATACCAATGTAGAATTGGATAAAATAGTGCCCTCGACATTGGAAGAGTCACCAAAATCACTGGATGCAAGTGTTTCTCCGAGTGTTATACCAAAAGATGTCACAGAGGAAGTTCCGGCGTCAGTTCAAGATACAAAACCTGTAGAGGAGCCGGTCGCGCTCACCAGTGATAAAGGTGCGTTACCGACTGATTCCGATGTAAGATGTGACTCAAATGAGGGTGCTTTGAAAGATGCGGTTTCGTCAGAGTCTGTTGAAGCGTCGGTACAGAAAAATAGCACGGAAACCAAAGAAATACCACCTCCATCTACGGAATCCCCACCAAAGTCACCAACAAAGAAAACAGGGTCAAAGATACCGCAACTGGCTTCAAAGCCTGGTATCAAAAAGCCAGTGGATTCGACGAAACCTAAATCTCCAACCTCTGAGTCAACTGAATCATTAAAAGATACAAAATCGAGTAAGAAGAAGGACAAAGCGAAAGTGGATACTGAATTATCGGTGAGACCCAAGACGTCATCAGGTAAAATACCAGTGCCGATAGCACTAAAGAAGAACCTCGATGCACTCGACGACGTTTACCACAACAAACCAGTCAGTTCTGAGTTGGAGAAAGAGGAAATGAAGCCCTCCAAAGCGATAGCGGTTGCTAAAGATGATAAACCTACCAAACTGAAATTGGAAGAAGAAATAGAAGCATATAAGCCATACACACCATTGTTGTATCGCGAAGACGAAGAGTCTTCATCATTAGACGAAGAAGACCAGTCGTATAGTTTCAGGCGCAGAGATCACGATGCGTACTTGGAAGATATAGAGTTTTCGCCCGCCTATGGGTCAGTGGAGTACTACGAACAAAGGAAAGCAAAGAGGAAGACGGCAGCAGAACTGATCAGAGAACAACAACAACTTATGAACTCTCTTTACGATATGAAGATGAATATGAGACGGGAGGAAAGAGAACTGAGTAGAATTAGGAATCAATGTTTTTATGCCGAGCATGGCATTTCATTAAGTGGTGATTTATATGACGATGATTATGATTGAGTGGATTGTCAGTGACTTGAGTTAACTTTACCTCTGTGGAATTGTGCAGTGTGGAAAAATTGCTAATAGACTAAAAGAGCTGATCATTTTTCTAATCAGATATATGAAAAAGGCAAAAAAAAAATCGAGCCAAAGCAGCTTTTCCTAATTGTACTACGAGGTTAAAATCACATTGATTACTCGATGTTTATTGTTTAGTAAAATAGATTGGAAGGTTGACATAACTATTTTTTTCTCTGTACCGGGGACGCCACTAACTTGTATATAAATCAAAAAATACTTTTTGCTTGCTTGTAGATTTAATTCGTTAGTTCACCAATAGAGTGTGTTATTGTTTGCAAGTCTTTCGTTCCGGAAAATTGGTGGAAAATTTAATTCTACGTGTAATTTGTAAAATGACAGCCGATGTGCCTACGAGTCCGATTTGATTATTTCTTAAATTTTTTTTAGTTGTATAAGTTTACTGCATTTTTCTCAATATTTGATGATTTTTAAACGATAGAAAAGGGACACATTGTAAATTGAAAAAAATGTCTCTAAAAATTGAGATGACGAGTTCATGACTAAGAATTTTTTAAACGGCTTAAAATTCGTTTTGTTAACTTTTTAAACCAATTGAAACAATGAAACTAATGATACTGTAACTTTATCTATTTCCTATTTAGTCTGCGGTCTGTTGTTGTCAACAATTCCAATGTAAACACAAATGAGAAAAAAAATTGGTTTCATTTTCGAAAACTTGTTAATGTGAAATTGGTGATTGAATAGAAAATGACAAAATCCAGCACATCCTAATTACTAATTTAACCAGTACTGTTTGAGAGAATCAGGCAGTCAAGATTTTGTAGCAAGCAAAAGTTTTGAGCGGAATGGTTTACATCATAGTGTA
>JAOXYC010254343.1:0-10059 GCA_028565715.1 Phoronis pallida
AATTTAAGGGCGCGGAATTATTCCGCGCCCTTTTCGGAAACTTTGACCAATTCCGAAACGAAATGACCGGTCAATATGTGTTTTATTCAAAATGTGAAAAGAGATGATATATTGTATTGGTGCGTCATAATAAATTGTGCTCTGCTCCCAAAATTCAATTCACGAAATATAAATATTACAGACAAAATATATCATTTTTTAATTTTCAAGCATAATTTAGATTGGCAAGACAATATATTAATCTGTCCACAATATCTCCCAGAAAAAAACAGTGTACAATTCAAAACCAGCCACAGCTTGTCAAAAAGCCCCTTTTGCAGCACAAAAACGTTATTTCCAGTAAATGATATCATTTTAAATCAAACTTGTGTTTTCACAATGAATCTATGATATCACATGCATTACTGTGATACCATTTGTTTAATCACAGACTGGCCAATTATAGTCGTGCTAAAACAAGGTTGTGTCATAGAATGTCTAAAATGTGAAAGTAGTCATGGCAGCACACTTACAATATATCTCCTCAACTAGCGCCCTCTGTTTAGCTGCAATAATCTCAGGGTCCCACATGTGAATTACTCTACTACGCTGAGGTGTTAATGTCTGCATAATCTTTTTCCTGCAAACAAAAAACAATGAATATCAGTAAACATCTCTTAAAAAGGAAAAGATATGTGTCGCTGAACCACAAGGTTATTGGTGACCGCTAACTGGTTCCCAGTCAAGGGCATAGGATTTCCAAACATGAATCTACTATTCGAAAAGACAGAAACAAATTAATATAATTATTAATCCACTATGCTCTCCAAAGGTACCAAATAGCATCACTTTTATTTAGAAATCCCCGTGATGTGACATGAGTTCCTCTGCAATGTGATAAAAAACTGACAATCAAGTCGAGTTTGGTAAACTGGACATGGTTCAGAGTCAATAATAAACAGCATAATATTCGAGGTTAAACCTTCTCAATGAGGGTATAAACTTCAATATGTTTTTTGCAGCAAAAAATACAAGGTGAATCGATTAAGACAATGGGCCATATATCAATGCCCGGGCCCAAAAAACTTATTCAAGGTACGTCTTAGTATTATACCTTATACATAGCCTGAAATAATCATATAACATAGAGATATCCATTACCTGTAAAACTTCCTCCATGCTAACTGTATTGTGAGTGCAGCTATTTGTCTTTTCCAGGCTTCTTCGCCGGCATCTAACCTCTTTAACCGGATTGCATCGCGTGCGTTGGCCAGAACACCCTTATTTTTAAACTTGTACATTCCCCATGCATGTTGGATGACGATGGCCGCATGCTGTCTGAGGCGAAATTTCTCCTGACGCTGGCGCTCCCTGGTGGCAATCTCGGAACTCTCTTTACATTTTTTTAGTCGTTTTTCTTCCTCCGTCATCACCACTTCCTTTTTCCTGGAGAAAATAAAGAACGAATATATATTTTAATCAAAAATTTTAATCTGATGATGATTGTTATTAACTGAGGTATGTAAGGCATAAGGACAACGTTTCATTTTGCTCTTACGTTTCTGGTAGTTCCATCCCTCTCGCTAAAATAATTGTTTTGATGAATGATAGAATAGCACCAATCTCATTCGTTTTGATGGTCTTACCAGTTCCCGATGACCAGAGACTGGTTAAGCCTTAAAGAGTGATGTAATGATCATCCATGACAGTATTACCGTGTATTTCATTCAACAATGGTTTTGATATGGCAATGAATTGAACATGCATGGGATTCCTTGACACTGTTAGAATCAACAAGAATCAGATACGGTGGTGAACATCAGAAAGTTGCAACACTTGCTCTTCCAAAAAAGGCTTATGTTAAACGTCTAGGTATGACTCATACACACAGTCATTTAAAAGTCAACAGTATTATACATGTTAGTAAAACTCAATCACAAAACATAAAATATTAATTAACAACAATTACAAACCAACAACAATGAATAGATTAGAGTTTTACTGAACCCCCCACTTCAATGGCAGTAAATTCCCCTGGTCTGCTTTGATATAATCACAAACAACTCTCCCATTAGTAACAAAACAAGCTCAAATCAAGCTAGAACAATAGCAATTTATAACTTACCGCAACCCAAAGAGAAAAACAAAAAACATTTTGGTTTCTGAGATGATTACAAACTGTTGATGTGTGAAAGTTATAGATTTCAGATCTTTCACCATACACAACCCCTGCATATAGTTGTGCTAAGTTGTAAATTCTGAGCTGAAGATTTCAGATCTATCTTTACACACCTCCCAGTCAATTGTTTTCTCATCCTTTTAATTCAAAGATTGAACCTCTAAATTCATAAAATTCTAAAAGCAGTAGACTTCCAAGAATATTCTAACTTTTACAATACCACAACTCTTGCTATGCCTATAGGGCTTCATGTGCTGCGTTGAAACTAGACAAGTCTCAGAAAATTCCTTCCACAATACCTCTCCCTCAGAAAAGACCTGTTAAAAATATTGTCAAATTATGTGACTCTCTGGCAATCAGCAAAATACCTCAAAAATACTACATTTAAGTCAAACCTTTAGAAGCTTTTAGCAGTAGACTTCCCAATATTCCTTCACAACACAAAATGAAATCCCTAGTGCTAAAAGGTAAATGTGTATTCTAAACCAGTCTTTATCTGATAAAACTAACAAAACATACATAAATCCCAACTGCAAACATGGTTACTTGGTCTAGTCAAGAATTTAGCATAACAACCAATCAAACGCCAGCTTACATGCAGCTTATCTCAGATAAATGTCAAATAAATTAACTAGCGATTAATCAAAGCATTTTACCTATAAATTACCTGAGAACTTTAATAAAGGGAATTGATTGAGTCTATTAAATCATAACATCAGTATCCGCCTATCTATTTCACTATATACACTTAAGTATTGGAAATTGATGTGTAGATCATTCAATACAGTTTTCAAATATTGCTCCCAGGGATTGAATGTACATAGTAGTTTTAAAATTCAATAAAATACTACTATGGTGTGTACCTGATCAAAACTTCTACTGTTATGAGTGTGTATCTGATCAACAGAATCACTAACATTCAAAGACAGGTTCTATCCCTTGGTTCAATAAACATCTTGGGATATTTATGGCTAGTAGTGTATCTTAATAATTAGCAAAACTTTTCTTATATTATAAAAAAAAATCATTCAAAACCTGAAACTTAATATCACTGACTCAATTACTTGATATCTGTCCTCTCTTTATTTTTTAAAACTAGAAGTTTGTTGTTTCAATTCAAGACATATCGTTTAAAAAAAAAGTAAATGACAATTATGAATTTTACCATTCAAATCCTAGATAACCCTCAAATTAAATCAACCACCAAATGATGATAATGTTTTCATAAAGCATTAGTACGGTTGTTGATTGAACAGGTACACAACCTCACCTCTCTAATTTAAGCCAGAACGTGTCATGGTTACGACTACTCTTAGCTCCATAACCTTCCATGTATGTTTCAATCAGAACTAGGCACATTTAAACTGTAATCATGTTAAAATCCCCTCAATCCTAGATGTCCCGCAGTGATGATCATATATATGAAAGGGATCAATGCATGAAGATGAGACATTCATAATAGTTTTATTTCCTACTGGTACCTTAGATATATTGTAAACATAATATGGTAGCCTCTCTTACATCATTAAACTTTTGCTAATAATAGTAATAGGTGGATATTTTGAGAGGGTATAGGTATTAGTAAAGTGGGGATTGAAAGGTCATAGGCATGGAAACAAGAACAGTGAAAATGTGCTAACCAGTATTGTTTTCATCTCAAGTATTCTGACATTTGTAGAGATCCATATTTTAAAACTAAATATCAAATACAGGATTTATGCATTATATAAATGTAAATGTCCAATATCCAAAGAAATTAAGCAATTGAAACAAATTTCAATACCCATGCAGTGATTAACATCACTGGGAATTTGTTCATAGAGCCTGATTTTGTTCCTAGAATTTTTAAATTAAATTTCTAGATTTATGTCTAATCTATCTGAAAATGGTTAAAGAATCTAATAACTTGGTTAGTGAATTATTATTTCTACAAAATTAAGATACCTACATCATATACCTAACCTACATGTACGACTGGTGAACGACTACTCTACGCCTAAACCTATAATTCATTACACATACCTTGTTTTTTCGGGACTCATATAAAAACCGTTAAGACCCTGTCACACAACCCTATCTTTGTCAGCACACAGGCAAGACCACAACAAATCTATGTGTGAAAAATCTTACTCCGATTGCGTTTGTTTGCCCATTTTTTGAAACCTGAGATGCGCCGTTTCCAACACCTCTAAATTAGTTCTACGACATTTTGTTTCCAGTCTCGGACTGTAGCAACCAAGCTATGCTAACACAACATATATTTCTGCAAACAAAAGCTCGCCTTATCAAATCACAGACATTTATTCTTTTCCTATATGACTAAACAAGATTTATACATGATTACTATAACTCTTTAGTTGTGCTGTATGAGTTTCTATTATTTTAACAAAGATTTTTATTGTAATTTGTGAGCCTATCAAAACATTGTTCCATATTATGATAAATTGTCAATAATCACCATGAACATTTATTGGTCTATACCAGCTATTCATTACATTGAAATGGCTTATAAAAAGAACAATTCTTTAGAGTGAACGGGGTGAGAATTAATCCTTATTTTCATTTATGGAATATCAGAATACATATTTTAGCTTATTTTTCTGTTGTTTTAACATTTTCAATTTTTAACAACACAAAAATATAATTTCAAGAATTTTGTATTTAATAAAACTGTCATTCATTATCTATTAATATCGGGAAACATATTAGCTAGATTTGGCATTAATTCTAGAGCGCATTCAAATACACAAATATTTAGTTCCTTTTACTGAACCAACCAAGTCCAAATTTACAAATAAATTTTAGCTGAGAAAAAGTTTGGTAAAAGCCAAGATATTACAATTTTAAAAAAATCTGCATTTCTTTAAAGAGACACACCTCGCCAGTAACAAAAACTAGCCCCATTCAAACATTGAAAACAGCTGAATAAGACTCTAAAGTTGCATTTTTATCATCGCAAATGACTCAGCAAAGGTTCAACTTTCGGCGTTGAAGAGTAAACCGTCCATAGTTTCCTGGATTAAAAGCTTGTTAAACGACGGCCTACAATTTAGTTTTGTTGTTGTTCGATTGAAGCTTGTAATCAGCGAGAAATTCTGTTTTTCTTTTTGAATATGATAGAACACACCAAGATGAATATTTCAAGCCATAAATTAAAAGCCTAAACGCCCTGGTTAAAAAACAATGAAATATACTGAAACGTGAAGGTGAGTTCCTTTAATGAAAACACAGAAACGTTAACAAAAGTTTTATACAAGCAGTAAATGCCCTAGTAGGTTAGGAGGGAAATAATGTATTGAAAAAAAAGTTACATAGACCTGTAAAACAATAATTAGATTACTGTGAAATTTGTTCAAGTTCAACAGAAATCAATATTAGTTCAACGTTCAGACAAAAGAGGCCACTAGAGGACATGTTAGTTCTCCAAAAGGACACAAGATGGCGGTAGCAGACATGTTAGAACACCAAGCAGGCAAAAGAGGGCAGGATAATCAGGATCACAGGAGCATTGCCTAGTAGGCTAAACACTAAGCTGGTTAGGATTTATTCACAGACTGAAATTCAAGTCTTTTGAGAAAACACTAGAGGGCACAAGAAGCTTGTTAAACAGACCACATATATCGACTTACTTTCTGCGGGGTTTAGGTTCATCTGATGGAGGATTAGTCATGGTTGTGGTGGCTGGTGCTGCAGTACTATTGGAATCCATTTCTACCTTTTTTCGTCTATTTTTCTTTTCTCTATGAAAGGGTTCAAAGATTATTAGAGGGGGAAGCATTAAACATGGAATAACTGGAGTTTAGGGTGGAACTCTGTTGATCTTCATTGAAAATCTTGTAAAATGATTTGGTGGGAACAAGATATCGGATACAGGAATGATTTAAACTGAAACAAATTTTACAGCTGAGACAAAATAAATGAGATTGGGTCAGGCAATTCTGGATTTGTCGAAAGAAATACGAAAACAGAGTTTTGTAAATTAAAGTAACTGAGTTTCATTTCCCTGGTTAATAAAATATTATAATAGATAACATATGTTAAAGTGTTCTTTAAAACCAACATATGTTAAAGTGTTCTTTAAAACTTAAAGATGTGTAATGGAGTAAGTAACAAAATTAAAATAATCATAAAATATTCTTGAACGTTAAAAACAACACAACAAAAATAAAAGCATGAGGGTTATTCAATAAACAAAAAGTTATATGAAATATCATGAAAAAAATCTTAAAATGGCTGTTTATTATCATGCCTGTATGGTCAAAGATATTAAAACTTATTGAGCAACAGCCCTTTCAGGTAAAAAAGCTTCATGCAACTATTGATCAAAATGGACCAAATGCAAAGCACTCAAACTGCATGCCAGCACTAAAAATGCAAGCAACTTTGCCATGTCTTAAATTGCAAACTAGCAGGGACTTTTACAAAACAGCACCAATCTGAAAGATTATGACAAAAACCATTTTTAATTTTTTTCTAAAGAAGAGACAATGGTAAAAAACAACATTCATCAATTCTCCTGTATGGAAATGAGGCGTGTGATACATTAAATAATAAGACCATAAGAACAAGAGAGCATGTAATCCAAGAACACCTTAAAACTCAAGATTCCAGAACCAGAGAGTAGTAGAAGACAAGAGACTGAAGGTTATGACCACAACCCCACTGTTCTTAAAGTTGTAGTAAAGCGTGTTTTTAGGACTTTGATTCATATCCTGTTGAAAATGTGTTCCCTTGCCCTATGAAAAGCTGTGAATTTTGAACCCAGAAAAACTGAGATTAAAAAATGTTAATTTTTTTAAATTTCTGAAATATTTTGACATTTGACCCAAAAAAATTGTTTATTGCACAAAATATGTCAAGCTTGAAGAGTTAAATTCATGGATGAACAATTTAACACACATTTTCAGAAGAATGTTGGTCAAAGTAAACTTCTGTGATAAGAAAAGATTGTAACTTTAAGAAGACAGATCCTTTTTGTACTGAAAATTGTTCAGAACCGCAAGTGCAAGTCAGTACCCAACTACCAAAGCCAGAGAGCGTGACAAAAAGAATTGGCATTCAAGATGCCATGTCGTGCATTTTTAATCAAATCCTAGTGCATGTGTGAATGAGATAAATTCAATGGCGACACTTTTCAAAGAAGTACGTGACGGTGAGTAAATTGTTTAGTACACAACAACACCACCTTTAGGTGGAATTAAGAATCATTATTACATCATTGCTTTAACTTCCTTTGTGTAACTTCTCATTTTCCTAATATCCCTCAATTTTGAACATTATAAACATAATTTGCAAACCAAAAAATATTTTTCCAAATATGCTAAATGCAGCAGTAAACTAATAAGAAGTTACAGAAAGGTAAAATTAAGTTACAAAAAGTTACAAAATTGCAGCAGCATGCATTAGCAAGCAAATTAACCATGCAACGGCAAAAAAGAGAATAAATTTACATTTTTCTTGAAATCAATCCCATCCGCGTGCTGCTCTATAACTCGCTGAAAACAAAGTGGATTGGTGAGTGATCTCCATCAAAACGGTGGAAGTTTTTTGAAGGAGATTTGCACATTGATGCAAACTTGACAGTTTGTATATTGTGCTTGTAAAATCAATAGAACTGATCTTATAAATATTGGCCTTCTTACTGAAAGTCTGAACACCTTTGAAAGTATACAATGAGTTTTTTACTTAATGTTTTTTTTTGATAATTGTGTAGCAGAATCAATGTGGGTTCAAATGTTTTACAACAACCATCCTGGCCTAGTCATATAAACCATGAACTTGGCTATGTGGCTTTTAATGATAAAACGAATGATTTGTCCCATTATAAAAGATGGACTTGGATGAAGTTGTACTGCAAGTACAAATTAACCAAAATCCTGAGCTAGTCACTTAAACCTTGACCTTGACTATGCGGCTTTTCATGTTAAAACAATTATTTGTCCCACTGAAAAAGATGGACCCGCTAATTTTTAATACAAGGGATACTTTTCAACTCACTTTTTAGATACAAGAGGAGGAGCAATGGAGTCCATTGCAGCTAGTTCCTTGCTCCTACGTTCATCAACTTCATTTTTATTGCGTACATCTTCTTTCTTTCTATATTCTTCGTCAGCTCGTTTTCTAGAAAATTCATAAATAAATAATGTTAAATGAATACAAGATGAACTTATTTTCACAACACAAGTCCTGCGTACAACTTTGAAATGTTTTCATTACCACTTGTTTTCTGGATTTTTTTTCATTTAATCAGCCTAAAAAAGGTTCGGAACAACATAGATGATCAACACTGATTGAGAGAAAAAATATCAACTTTTGATTCTAACAACTTTTTCCAACTGTTTAATTTGTAAATGAATAAGATTTACAAATACAATGAGCAGTACTTAAATTCTGAATCAAGAGCTCTGTCCCATAAGTCAATGTTTTGAGTTACTGCCTGTATGTTAACAGCAATTTAAACTTTTCAAAGTTCAATATACAGGTACAATAAAGATATTAACTCAGATAGAACAACATGCAGACAAAAATAAATGCAAAGGATTTTTTTAGAAATCTGGATAAAGAGTAACTGGCAACATTTTTTAAAGTAAAAGTTAAGAGACAATAAATGATTTTTTCTGCGAAGGAGAAGCACTTACTTTGCGGCATCTTTCCTTAACTGCTCATGTTTCATTAAAAGCTTCTTCCTCTCCAAAAATGTCTTTCTAACACGGAAACCACGGAACTTGGACTGGAAGAGATCAGATTAAAAAAGTTAAAAACCCATTACAGATATCTCTTGAAAAAATAGTAATAAAGTTTTTAAATAAAATTCAAGAAGTCAGAGCACATCTGAGATACTGCTATTGAAATGTTTTAAAAATCTGATTTTAGTAGATTAAGTGTGAGTGGTAAATTCAGTAAAGTGGCCAAGCAACTCGGGATTGTGTAACGTCAGTGGATTTAAACTGAAAGCTGTTGTTGTTTTTATTTTAAATCCAATTGATAAATCCAAAGCATGAATAATTGAATTTAATATTGACAAGAATCCCACTTACTTCTACACTAAAAACATAAAGAAAAGTTGTAATTTTCTGTTGGTCTTATGAATTCAAGAGAAGTTTATGATTCAATTAAGCTGAAATCCTAACATACTTCTGTTAACATATGAAAAACTGTATAAAATGTACATTTCGATCCTACCTTGAAAAATAAGTCTTGCCTAATTATTTTATTATGTTTTTTCAGTCACTATGCCACCTGACATGTTAATGCAATCAATTGATAATTGACATTTAAAACTTTTGTTTCAGGAAAAGTCAACAGCATTGTTGAATTAATGAAGCAGTAACTAGTACATGGCTAATTAGACAGACTTTTCACTTATAACAGGTAATCGATACCGGTCTGGAAATGAAAATAAACTGAATCAAAACCAATATCTGAGAACATTTTGACGAAGGCTATGAGAATTAAGTCAAAAGATCCGTGAAGAAAATGGCTTTTTCAACCTACTAGACCACAATTTTAAGTTTAAGTTTTTAGAAACAAAGTAAAAATCAAATTTGATCCAAATTTTATGAAAGTAAATCAAAACAAAAATCAATTTTCTTTTGCATCTACACTGTGCACGCTGATCAAACTCCTATGAAATTAATGCAATAATAAAGTACCAAATTATAGAACTGAATTTAAAAATACCAAACAAAGTTTCTATTTCGGACAATACACAGATTGCTTGACATTTACCATTTCATAACCCACAACTACATGATTCAAGGAAAAATATGTAAAACTGAGTATTAAAATAAAACCTACTTGACATTAAAACAAATTCCCATACACAGACACCACATATTTTCAGCTGACACCTGAAATTCACCCCAGTCCCTCTCGAACCAGTCCAGTTCCCTAGGTGATCA
>JAOXYC010254454.1:0-10058 GCA_028565715.1 Phoronis pallida
GCCTCCATTGTTGTCCGGGTCAATTTTGTAAAACCCGGATTTAGTACGGCCAGCCAACTTCCAAGCAGCGCAACTTTCCTTAACTCCCGACGGCATCACTGAAATGTAGAAAATTAGCATTTAAAAATCTATTTTTCCAAATTATGTTGATAAAACAACTTATTCTGAACTTTATTGAACCACCAGTAAATTATGTATCGAAATTCTATTTCTGTTCATCCAATTTCAGATGAATCCGTTTTGAACAGCCTAATTAGTATACACTAGTATAAAAATAAGTGGAAATCCTTCCAGGCAGTTACCAGATTTCTTGGTAGTACAATGTCACGTCCTTTCCTTAGTACATTATGATTTGAAAAGAAGTTTTTAGTGAAAAAAATGGGAAGTCTGACTTTTAAATTTTAATTAATGTTCAGACAACTGAGAAATTTTGATTATGTCGTCAAACGAGGACATTGTTTGATTTACAAAAAGGTAACTGCAATGAGATATGTATGCTGAATTAGTTATATTTCGGATTACCTTTTTTTAATTATTATTATTCTGTCACATATTCCAAATCCCCATACTGTCATATTATGCATAATATTTTGTAGGAGAAGACAATTGTAAATTGCTTTCAATATGATTTGGGGAATATACTTTTTCAAAATAGACAAAACTCCATTCACTTTACTTATTTTATAAACAACTTTATTGATATGTCTATCAAATTTTAATTCTTAATCTAGAAAACTGGTGGTATTTGCTGTTCATAATTTAGATCTGTTATTCACTTGTACTCGGGTCTGTTTGTAAAAGAATAAGTATTCAGAAGCTCGGGATTTCGCCGTTGTTGAATACACCGCAGCATCATCACTGAATTTTATGCATTTTATTAAACTTATGATGATTATAAATTGCGACGTGTTATAGGACATAGTCCTAATATAACCTACAGCCGAGCGTAAATAAAAAATCCATATGGTCGAGTAAGTTAAAGATGCATATTATTCATGACCATGATATCATTGCTGTAAGAGGAAAAGCTATTTTACTTTCACCTAATTTCATGCGGTTCAGGATATCGAGAATTGTTAAATCCAAACTTTTAAAAATACCACAGAACTAAATCAATAATTAATAATTAAATTATGCTGTAGGTATATTAATAGAAATTTTACTGATTTGTTTTGGATTTTCGTAAAGCTTTAATAAACTTACGTGAAAGTTGACAATGATCGTTCGCCACTTCACACTTCTTCAGTTTGCGTTTGGCCTCGTCCAAAGACTGTTTGACCAATGTCAAATTAGCTTCACATCTTGCGACGTCATGGTGCAATCTTCCAATTGCTCCAGTCAGCTTGTTAAGGATTTTCCCAATTGAACGTTCAGACGAACTTTTGGATGAAGTCGACGAAAAAACGCCAACAACCAGAATTAAAAGCACGAAACAACACATTTGGTTCCCCATCGCGAATGGTTCAGTACTGGACTTTTCTTTCTCAGTCACCACAATTTGATGTTTGGTTACACAAAGGTCTTTTCGAAAGCAAAGCGATCTGTTGACGGAGGACCCTAACGCGCTTTTTACACGTTGCCATGATCAAAAAAAACACCGATAATACATCAAGAAACTTGTTTGGTATACCATTCAATTCGCTGCGCAAAGAGTGTTAACCCGCGGCAAAATAATCACTTTTGATATGCCGATTACCAAAATGTGCCTATACCATTCAGTCATGTTAGTAAATTCCTATTTACAAAAATAGTTTAAATCAAACTGAAAATAATTTTCACCGCTCCATCTGAACTTTGGAGCTAATAAAAATGTAGTAATTAGAATTTAAAGGCCCTGTGTACGAGTTTTTTTGATTTTTTTAATAAATAATATTTGAAAAATAATCAAGAAAACTCGTACACAGGACCTTGGATAATATAAGTCACATTCAAGACCTATAGGCCTAATATTACAAACGTTGTCAAGTCTTATTGTACTTATTCTTTATTTAATTATTATCATTATCTATCATTAATTCCCATTCTTATAAAACGCATACAGTAAAAACCCGCGAGTAAGAACCTACTTTTTTGGGAGTTAGGCTAAACAGGTTCTTGTTAAAATGGTACTTAACACAAATTTAGACTAATTAGGTTCTTAAATAGGTTCTTATTTGTGTATATCAACCATTATAAGTCAGTTACAAGATAAAGTGGCAATCAACCTATTTCTCTTCTTAAAACCATAGTGCAGTAAATTAAAATGTGTAGTAATATTTTTGCACATTGTTTTTATTACATTGTGTGGTTCCTGAAAAAAATCCAGAGGGGTGGGGAGAGTCAAATTGCATATGTTTGTCATATTATCACTGTATTTCTCACTGGGAATTTCCAAACAGGGTTCTTACCAAACTCAAATGATGATTTTTGAAAATAAGAACCTGTTTTTCATTTCCTAGGCTAAACAGGTTCTTGTTAATAGGGGGTATAAATGGCAAATTTGAGGCTAACAGGTTCTTAATTTTCCGGTTCTTACTCGCGGGTTTTTACTGTATTGCAAACAATTTCAGCTGTTCAAAAATAAAATTTTTAAAATAGAAAGTAAATAAAACATTAAAAACTAATAAAACTATAAACACCAGTAAGGCAACAACTGAAGTGAAATATCAAAAATAAAAAATTTCTGAAAGTTGATGAGTAGGCTACTCATACAAAAAAAATTGGACCAAGGAGTAGTGCTCTTAGTCCTCGTTGACATGAAGCGACGGCTCTGGCCTGGTGAAGGGCAAGAGGCAGCATGTTCCAGAGAAATGGTGTTGTAGCATTGATCATGAAGGCCGATTCACCGACACGCTTTCGTGATGTAGTGGTCGGCAATTACATATCTATAGGATGACCCGTCGATAATCTAAGTGGGCGTGATGGTATGTTCCTCTGAATGATCGCATTCAGTCATTCCACTCAGATGAATGTTAATAAAAAAAATAATAAAGTACAGTCGACATGAAATTTATTATAGAATCATTAAAACGATTTTTATTATTCTTTGCATCGACACTCGCCTCTAATGTGAGATACAGTAAATTGCAAAGAAAAACAGACAGAAGAACGTCTAGCATGTTGGGATATTATTGGCAGCTTTCTGAAGCTCTTTATGTTATATTTTATCACATAACTACCCTTGTATTCAGTGCAATAACACTATGACATAACATCAATGCGTTATACACTCCAGTCAAACTTTCGGGTTACCGGTACTCAAAACTCCACATTTTTTCGCAAATTGGCGATGTTATGCGATAAAATGATTCTTAAATTGTCATTGGAAGTAAAAAACATTTTATTGGATTCGATTTCAAAAAACATAGAACTCGCCAAAGGCTCGTTTTATGATTTTTCAAATCTCATCCAATAAAAGGTGTTATTACATCCCATTCATAATTGTAAGAATAACTGTATACTGTAGTTGACTACTCAGCGTTTTGTCTAGGCATATTTTTGGCAGAAAAGCGCCTAGCCTTAGTTCTTTTTGTTTTTCTTTGCAATTTAATGTATATACCTTTTAAAGGTGCTTTATAAATACCATGTACTGAGAAATAAATAAATATACATTTACGATATTAAGATTAATTAAGATAAAAGAGATTTCTGAATATTTGTTTTCATTTAAACAGTCGTATTTCAGCCTCTCGTTGATAATGCCAACTGTAAGCACTCATAAGAGTCGACCCAATTTACAGTGTTATAAAAACATGGATTCTTTATAACCCAACACAATCTGACATCCGTGGACCACGAGTTGAATCACATCTGTCTCGTGCAGAGGATCTGAAATTATAATATTTGATATCATTTCTCCGAAAGAATGATCAACATTGCTTGAAACTTATCTTGAATATTACCCCCGTGATTCAGCAACGACTGATCCCTTTTATGCTGTCAATTCAGTTAATGTTCGATAAGGTTCACTTCTGACAGCTTGCATGGAGGGCAGTTGATCAAAATGTGGATGAAATGTTGTCGACTGTTTGACAAATTTTTGTCATACATTATTTTAACTTGAATATTTTCTCGGTTTCATTAATTTGAATCATACAGACCTTTAAATATATAATAAAATTTATACAACCTATGTTGAAATAACTCGAGCAATAACGTCATACAATACATGTCTGAATACGTGCACGAGATCATCAAATACATATCACGTGATACATGATGAAGTAAATGCGGCATTGTTTCATTCATGTTATTTTTTAAAAAGTTTGTCGGAAATCAGAAAAAGGCAAATTATTTGGTGCATAGTTAGTATAAATAAGTTATTCAATCTGTCTGGCTTCGCCTCGTTAAAATACTTCATCCGATTCAGATTTCAATCGAATAACCTCACTTCATATTCAAACCCACCCCAAATAACGTATCAATATAGAGACCTTTTTGACACGGCAAATGAAAGTTGACAAAACAAGTATTTAAAAATACTTGTTTTGTCAACCTTCATTTGCCGTGTCAATGCTTACTATAGGACTGCTCATACACAAGTAACTCTGTGACTGCCATTATTCATTTTACCTTTCAACAAGCACAAACACCGTTTAAAACAACCTAAACACAACTAAAATCACCTGTACGTACTCCATCAGATGAACAAGTGCATGATAGCCATGCAGACAAAAATAAGACATCCAAATGTATGAGACTGGGTCCCGCCGCTGCTGCTTTCCTGAATGTTCTCTGGGAAAGAAAGAGGCAAACATTTGTGAATAATGTATGAAAGCAGTAACATATGTTAAAATATTATTACTAGAACCACTAATTCTTAGGTAGGCCATCAATGTTCACATCAAAGCCCTCTGTTTGTATCATTATATACAGTAATGATGATAGTGATGATGATGATGATGATGACTATGATGATGATGATGATACTGTAATGACGGTGATGATGGTGGTCGGGTGAATGGTGACGGTAACGAGGATGGTGACTGTGAAAATAATATTGATAAAAATACTCTGGCAAAGTGTATTTACCATTTATGTTTAACAACATTATTAAATACAACATTCGACAGTTTATGTTAAAACTTACTTTCGCATCGAAAAGGGCTTCCACTCCAGTTACCATCCGCCCCGCATGTTCGCGCTGCATCCCCCTTGACGTGAACGTATCCAGAATCGCATGTGTACCTTGCAACGTCAAGGTAGTTATTTGACTGGCTTCTAACATGCGAGTGGGGTTTGACATCGGGTCTACCACAGGTTCTCTTGGTACATAGCAGTGCTTGACCGCTCCACTGCTTATCAGCTAGACAAGCAATGGTATCACTTCCGCTGTGATGCTCGTAGCCAGTTGCGCACGAGAACGTTATTTCATCCTGGAACAGTGTTCCACTTCCGTGTTGGATGCTACGGCTGCCCAATGGAATAGTCGGTGATCCACAACTTATTTCTAAAAGACAATTGTGAAGAGTAATCGACTACTATAAACCTCATGTTTTGTACTTATGGTCGTAGATGCATGTATCTAGGAGTAGGCATCATTATGAAAAGATATAACAGTTTCAAAACTGAGACTGTTTCGTGTTTTTTTTATTTAGTTATTTATTTAAAACAAAAATAGCGTTCCCCCTTGAAGACATTTTTGATAAATGCGAATTTATTAACTTTTTCGTGGGGAATAAGAAATAACTGCGGTAAAATTGAGATCAAATTACCAAGCAATATTTTGAAAATACACATCTACAATATTGTCAGATTGTGTAACAAACTCTAAGTTATAATGGATTTTTGAGTATAAGAGGCAACTTGTGGTGACAACTTACTTCCACATTCAATAGCCTTTCTACTCCAGCTTCCATCAGAACCGCACGTCCGCGCGTGACTTCCACCCGTCTGTTCATATCCAGAGTTACAACTGTAGTTCGCTATTTTCTCGTAGTCGTTTGCGTCCAACTTAACCACAGAGTTGGGGTTGGTGTCTGGGTCGGTACACTTTTTTCTAACACAGTGAAGTGCTGTTCCATTCCATCTCTTGTCAGCTTGACATTGGATGGTTTCACTGCCTCTGTGTGCTATGTATCCTGCCGCGCACGACAGATCCACAACATCCCCGTAAAGCGTTCCGCTTCCTCGTTGAACAGTGTGTTCGTCCACTGGTGGCGACCCACAACTGATTCCTGTTAAAAGGTATTCGAAAATGAACTTTGTTTTCAGAAAGCCGGCTAACTAAAATAACAGATGTTAACGTCGGTGATCCACAACTTATTTCTAATTAAGACAATTGTGAAGAGTAATCGACTACTTTAAACCTCATGTTTTGTAGTTATGGTTGTAGATGCATGTATCTGGGAGTAGGGATCATTATGAAAAGATATAACAGTTTCAAAACTCAAACGGTTTCGTGTTTTTTTTATTTATTCAATTATTTATTTATACAAAAATAGCCTTCCTCCTTGAAGACATTTTTGATAAATGCGAATTTATTAACCTTTTCGCGGGGAATAGGAGACAACTGCTGTAAAATTGAGATCAAATTACTAAACAATATTTTGAAAATATACATCTCAAGATTGTATATATATATATCTCCTAAACTGAATATTCTGAAACGTTGAAAATTCACCCGATTGGTAATTAGTGACAACAATTTCAATACAATACATTAACAACTGTTGGCAGCGCAGCAAAATCGAAATGACAAGTCAAAATTTGCCCTTCCGCGGCAACACCTTATATTTACGTCCTAAATTTTCAATGCATTTTAATGAATAGTTCAGGAGATTCAAGCGAAAAAATTAAGTTCAAACGTAAAAATCATAGACGCAAACAAAATAACTCGGACGGAACATAAAATTTCGACTAGTAATTTTGTTGTCCTCTTGGCTTGCCGTGTCAACAAATATTAACAAATTGTTTTAAAATTTTGGCTATGTATTTGTAATATAAGTGTGCTTATTAGGATAAACTTTCAGCCTTTTGGAAAGTTCGGATTAGGGAATATGTCACGTTAAAGTTCGGGGGGACGTTTTTTTGGCCCACCCGATATAAGGTAACTTTGTGATGACAACTTACTTCCACATTCAATAGCCTTTCCACTCCAGCTTCCATCAGAACCGCACGTCCGCGCGTAATTTCCACCCGTCTGTTCAAATCCAGAGTTACAACTGTAGTTCGCTATTTCTTCGTAGCAGTCGTTTGCGTCCAACTTAACCACAGAGTTCGGGTTTGTGACCGGGTCGGCGCACTTTTTTCTTACGCAGTGCAGCGCTGTTCCATTCCACTTCTTGTCATCTTGACATTGGATGGTTTCACTGCCTCTATGTGCTATGTATCCCGCAGCGCAAGAAAAATTCATGACATCCCCGTAAAGCGTTCCGCTTCCTCGTTGAACAGTGTGTTCGTCCACTGGTGGCGATCCACAACTGATTTCTGTCAAAGGGGATTCAAAAAATGAACCTTGTATTCAGTAAGGCTAACTTAAATAACAGATGTCGTAATAGGCCGTTAATTGTCAAAATGCATTTCAAAGATTATATAATTTTTTGGTCATAAATAAATAATGAAGTTGAAGAAATAAGTGAAGACGCAAATGTTCATTGTATAACGTTTCGGATTTATTCATAAATCCATCATCAGATGAGTAGATACAGTACAAAACAGGAAAATATTTCAAAATCTAGAAGCTATGTCACATCAAAATTCATGTGTATTCAGGTTTTGTAAAAAATTTAACAAGAGAAAAGACATAATTTCCACATTTTTAATTCAAAGTGAATACCGCAATTGCGCAACCATGCATTACTTATTCCGAAATGTTGATGGGTTAGTATTGGAGCAAATCATAAAAGTATACTGACTTCCACATTCAATAGTGCTTCCACGCCACGTTCCATCAGAACCACACACTCGCCTAGGAAGTCCGCCCGTCTGTTCATATCCAGCATTACAAGAATAGTCCGCAAATTCAGATTTTTCCCATTGCCAATTTGACACAATTGAGTTTGGGATATTATCAGGGACACCACAGTGAAGTTCTGTAAATGAAATGAAGATAAATTACACTGCTCATAAAGTATAGCAAATTATTTTTAGCAGCGTAGTTTTTTAACAATTCTAAAATACTAAGGATATAATCTTTTGCAGACAAAATAAAAGCCGCAATTTGATAAAAGTCTTATAAGACTAAATGATGAATCTCTCGAATTTTAAAACATGACAGTTCAGTGGGAAACCAAAACGCAGTTTGAGTTCAAGTGGGCTGTCCGGACCTAAGGGAAATATTTCAAAAATGCTCATTGTAAAACCATAAAATGTTATCAGTCTTCCAATGTATGGGTCTTATAACTCAAAAAATACTTGACGTAAAAATTTAAAAAGTTCCATCTGAAGATTAATGGTTTAATTATTATATGTGACATACCTGCAAGCCTAGATGTAGGTTTTACTCCTTCCAACTTCTGTGTGAACTGAAAACACAACATTGCATTGATTTGTGGCGTTTTATTTTAAAAAAATGTTAAAGATACTGTCTCCTTGTTGGTGAGGTTCTGGGGTCAAATTTCAAATCAACTTGAAATTGTGTGTACGAGTCCGTTGGTGAATATATTTCAAAGAACGGACAATTAACAAATGCACAATAAGGCGTGCAAAATCCGTTAATGAACGGTGTTAGCAGCACACATTTGGTATCAACACGAAATGTTCAGTTCAATGACGCACTTATATATTAATTCGGCATTACCAAAACAATCAATGGGACTTACTTGTTGATTATTTCGCCGCAGATTTTGCAATTCGGCATCTTTCCACCCCACCAAAATGGCTAACACAACTACAAGAGCGCACAGAACGACGTAGAGCCAAAACCTCCAATCTCGCAGGTATTGTTTAATCCTATTGCTGTTCGGGTTATCTTGACAGTTCTCGCGATGAATCGATTCCATGTTATATATAGGATTGTCCATTGCAGTTGTTGGCGTTGGAAGGCTATAGTGTATCTCACTCTGCTCCACGACTGGCTTTTCATTCTTACTCATGACTGTGATGTTACTTGGCGCCCAAACTGTTCTTCTATGACATAAAAAAGCATCAACTTAATATATGAAACGTATGATATGCAATTTTCTAATCCTCTTCTTACGAAAAAAAATTCCCGTTGGCTAAAAATAGAATTTTTTCGAAATGCTGGCTAGCGGGAACTTCCCCGCTACTATCGATTAACCAGTAAGGTCAAATAAATTACAACCTGAAAACGAATGATCAACACATATGATTGTGTAAAAATATATACATGCTCACACTGAACCAGAGATATATTATATCAAACTTTATTAAATTAGTAGCCTATGCTGTCCCCCTCATTACTGAATTTCATCATAGTGACATCAAAACGAGGCTCTGGTGAATAAATGATCACTTTCGATCACCCGGGTTATCCGGTTCTTATTAATTGTACTCAAATTTGTATTGTTCCAATGCGACTCATTGTGATAATTATTTTGTTTGGGTTTTGTTTACGGCTTAATACAGCGGGTTACTTGAGAACCCGGCACTGTATCAAACGACATGCCCCTGGACATGCTAATGTTGTATAGGTGTTTTATGGTTACGTGTACATGCAAAACAAATGCACTCTCGGCTTACCTTCAGGTAATCGTATTAAGGCAGTAGCTGCCGTCCGAAGTGTAAACGTGTCCGTGTGGTACTACTTGATGTGTGATCGGCTATACCCAGTGACACCGCACCAGAAAACCCGGCCCTTGCTAGTTCTATGGCAGGCCGTTCGATATTGGGATCCCTCGTTGCTCAATGCACAAACATCGCTGACAACACTGAGTCAACGAAGCAAACTACGTACAGAGCCACTAAACCGCTGCAGTGTGTGTGTGTGTGTCAATAAATCCAAACAAAGGACACTCACAAAACACGATTGTGTCAGTGTTGTTTTCAGTACTATGATTATTTTATGAAGGATATAGAAATTTGATTCGCGCAGCCTTTGTGACCGGTGTGGCATGCAATAATGCAACCGGGCAATAAGATCACCGGGGTAATCTAGTGGTCCGTCAATATTCTCTACG
>JAOXYC010254787.1:0-10051 GCA_028565715.1 Phoronis pallida
GTTGATGGAGAAATCGCAACAATTCTTAAATCTTCAAGATTTTCTGATTGTTTTGAAATAAGGCCCACAAAGAATACACCTTGTTCTCCAACAGAGGTAAGAGAAAAGATCATTTTGAGTCTAAATTGAATATATCGATATAAGATGGTTGGTGTATCAAAATGGATTCAGTATAAAACCATACAATTTTATAGAAGGTGGTAAATATGATCATATAAAAGATTTCTAGTCAAATTCTGCAAAATCAGATCACTGCTAAACTATCACTGGATTTAACTTGATAATCAAACAAAACAAATTCACAATAAAAACAGGTTTTTATTTTTCCTCTCCTAAATTTGCTATGCACAATAACAATCTTATTTATAATTCTTGTCCCCTGTACTTGCCAAATATAAACATCTATTCTTCTACTGAAAGCAATGTCTAAATTTGGTAACTACAGCTGACATGAATGGTAAAACAATCACTATTTGAAATCCTATTGATTTATAATGAACATCAACTTGACCAAGTACTACCAGCACACATGTTGATCCCTGCCCATTTATGCACATCTTAACTTTCATTTGGTAATTGTTTTAAATTTCTTTTAAAAGACATGATTTTGAATATTTCAGGATATCGTCGATCCGTTTGAATATTTGGAGAAGTGTACTAAATCCGGTGGTTCATGTTGTGCTCCAAGTGATAACTGCGGCCCACAAGGGTGTGGTCCAACAAAATGTTGTTAGACGAGCGCCTGTGGTCAATCTGTCTTCCACAACTCTACTAAAGTCTCAACAAGCTAGGCAGCATTAATCAAATTGACTATTCAATGATTGATTCGATTAAACTCTGCTGATGTTAATCAAATTGTCCTTTCATCGATTGGTTCACCCTCAACTCTGTTGAAGTTTGGCAAGCTCGTCATCATTAATCAAATTGTTGTTTCATTGATTTGGTTTAACCATAACGTCCAGGTGTTGCCTGTCAATAAATAAGAAAATGAAATTGTTTAAAATTCGAAAATAATGAACAAAACTAGGCAATTGGTAACGTGCCATACAGATTCGTTTTTTGTTGTAATGTGACTTAAAATTTGAAGATCTGACTTGAAAATTGGAGGGTTTGTAAATAATCAAGAAAATATTGTTATATTGTTTACATAAAAATGTTTAATTTTTGCTTTACATCAATGATAATGCTATGCTTTAAAAAGTTAATGAAATATTAACAAAAATGAAGAAATGGAATGAAATAGTTATATTATCAGTCTTATTTTTGTTTCATTGGTGGTATTAAATTTGCTTTGTTGGCCAATAAAAATTAATTTAGTTCTATGTTTTTTTCCAAGTGACTGGGCTCAAAAACGTGAATAACAGTGTGAAATTTCAATTGACACAGGCGATCCTAGTATTTTCTTTTTGATAAGTTTTAATTCAAAATTTTATAAGTGGACGCTGAAAAACAAACCTTTGAGAATCTGTCAGGTTCTTGAGTTTCTCCTTCGCCAGGCTAGCAAGCTGTGAAGACTGTTTATAACCCAGGTCAGAAGCGACTAATATACAACTCTGTTTAGAGAAATAAACAATGTTTGTTACATATAATCATTTGGAATTCTATATTGAAATTGCTTGCCATATGATATGGAGAACATTGACACCCTACTAAGTTATTATAATACTTTGGACTTTTGTAACCTTATTTGTTCTCTTAATCTTCAAAATTGCGCATCCAAGCATCACTTGAAACTGATTTCCTAACGTTCATTTCAGTCGGTAAAGTCAAAGATCAAATGTTCACAAGTTTTTTATAGGGGTCATTACATCTGAACTTATTGATTTTTAGCCAAAAAATAACTCTGTTTCTCAACATTTAACCATAAGCCTCAATTGCTTCGAGAATATTTACCCATCCTTTGTGACTAGTGTGTGATTTAGTAACTGAAGAATAAGTTAAGTTTATATAAGTCTTGAAGTATGGGTATTTGGAATATAATGTTAACCTGGGTATATAATATTGAGATCACTTACCACAGCGCGCTCAGTTTGTTGTGATTCTATAAGGGCTTCAGATAACTCTGTCAACATCTCTTCACTGGAAAAATGACAATGAAAGTTAATGGCATAAACATTCTAGTGATGTACCAGGATTGTGAAATTTTCATTTTGTGAGGTTGTGCCATAAAAAAACATATACTCACCTCAACAATCCAGCTACGGAAGTATTGTTCTTTTTGTAATATTCCAGCAACCCCCTAGAAAAATAATGATCACATGTTTGGTTCAACTTAATCAAAATCATATTAACAAGCAAATACCAGTTTCAGTGAAAAAATTATTGTTCATATTTTCTGAAATAGATAAATCTTGAAGAAAACAGAAATTCATTTATACAGAGTTTGTTTTTTAAGGCATATACCAGTTTACTACAATCTAAAACAAATATATAACCTAATTGTTTTCTCGAAACATATGGTACAGAGCAAACTAAAATGCAAGAAAATTCTCCAATGACACTATATGGTACCTGTCGTTAAATGATGAAGACTCTTACCAGGCTTTGTCTAGTTGTTCAGCTTTCACATGTATAGAGATCATATCACTCAGCATTGTACAGTTAACCCTGAAATACATCATTATCAACCTTTATATAGTGTATCAATATCACAAATTTTGTGGGACTGCTCAGAGAGAAATGCGTGCATACAAAAATTCCTGATCTGTACTAATAATTCCGACTAACCCAACAAAAACCCATTAATTTGATAGCAATGATTGAAGCAAAAACCTTTAGCTAAAAGACATTGTACAAGTTGGCAAACAAGTTTAGAAGTAAAGAAAAATCATATAAATCCTTCAAAATTCAACTCGAGGCTTCAGTGTCTCCTTTCATCTTGTACTGATACTCCCTCCAAGTTGTGCTCTCCTCTGCCTCTTCATTGATACGATGTAGTGTGTTCTGAGCTATATCACAGAATTTCATCTGAAGCTCCGTCTCTTATTTACACTTACCCCAGTGGCTGAATGCGCCTGAACTGTCCAGACTTTGCCTCTTCATTGATACGATGTAGTATGTTCTGAGCTATATCACAGAATTTAATCTGAAGCTCCGTCTCTTATTTACACTTACCTCAGTGGCTGAATGCGCCTGAACTGTCCAGACTCTGCCTCTTCATTGATACGCTGTAGTATGTTCTGAGCTATATCACAGAATTTCTGCTGCAGGTCTGTCTCTTGTTTACTTTTGGCCATCAGACGCAGTAGCTGAGTAAGGAGATCTTCATTTCGTGTATAGTCAAACAAAACCATGTCTGAAATACAAAAATTTGTTTTAAGGTTGTGCTTTTTGGTATCATAGCTAAAAATTAGCATTTGACAATACAAGCTACCTTGCATAACACACGACCATGCTTAAATTGACAAACCCTCAGATAGGGACTGCGTTTTGAATCCATTTGGAAGTAAAGTGTTACAACTTATAAGGCAAGCTGTAGAAAGAGTTGAGTGAGCTTATCTATGATGACCGATTCCAATGACAATCAATGAGACGAGTAAAGCGAAGCTGCCTGTAACAGTTTTATGTGAACTCAATTTTTTCAAATAGTTATATTTATGTATGAAACATTTATGATGTCACCTTCTAGTGTAGTAATTTATTAATTGCAACAATTCTGTGGTAAATGAATAATTATTTATCATGAACATCCATTTTTGCAAAATTATGAAATTTTTAAGAAAAGCAGTTTTGCAATAACTTCCAAAGTGTTTTCACCTGACCAAATAACAGGTAGATAGTGGTAGCCATCAAACAGCTCTATGGTTTGTAGTAACTCATTCACAGCCGTAAAGTATGGAATCCACACCTGGAATTAGGATTGAGGATTTACATAGAGCATCGTACATTACTGACATTAAGTACAGGATAATTCTAATTACTAATAAAATAGTTTAAGTGCAAGTATACTGGAAAGTTACCAGAAATTGAATGGTAATTGTGAATTTTAAGAAAAAGCAATTTACAAGTTTTTGTATAAACATAATCCAAATAACATAGGAAGACATACTTCTCAGTGTAAACTTTCTCACTTTACTCCATTGCACTCTCAAGGTGTATGATGATAACATTTGATTTCATTTTTTTGTCTTTGTGTCGTTTTGGTGCTTTGATTGTAATAGAGACAGAATACTATGTCTATTAGTGTTCACCACTTGAATTACATTTTCTAAATATGTTTGATTAAATATACAGCAACATTCTGCACTACTTATTTTACAGAGCGTTTTTTCGTATCTACGAAATATACACGAAAGAATGTACTTTCGAATATATGCTGGATTTTCACAAGATGAAAGACGTTTTTGTTGATAATGATTGGACAATTGTTGGGTGAGTTACCAACCAGTGCTGATAAAGAAGCATTTCGTAGATACGAAAAAATGCTCAGTATTATAAGCAGTGCAGAATGTTGCTGTATATTTAATCAAACACATTTTCTAACTAGCAAAAGAAACAAAAACAAAATTTTTCATTGAATTACAGCAATCTTGCACATTGACTTATTTGTGACTTACATGTGGAACAAACTTCTCGTAATATTCCATGACCTTGTCCAGTGGTTCAACAGAAATCAGTGCACGGAAGAATGTGGAGCTGAAAGATTAATAGCACATATCGTTATCAGAATGCATTGAATATAAAAAACAACGCTTTTAAAAGTCGACATGTTTCATATCGTTATGAAATCACTATACATATCTTTTACTTTTGTACAGTGTTTGAACCTCCATTCAAATATCTTCTGAAAATCCCCACCTTCACAATTCAGCCATTTTGTTACATGGGTCAGTGATTATCATTATTTCAGAAAGCTACGGATTTTAATCGTTTTTTAAAACGATTAAAATCCGTTTATTAAAATATCTTTACGTCAGCTCCAGAGTGGACATTATAATGTAGTTTATGATTTCAGAAATAAGTATGATTGATCGTGCTTTTCTTCTCCCTATTGAAGGAAACACCAAAATGTTGAAACAATTTCAATGAGTGTTCATTTTTCAAATCTGTGTTAACTAAATAAGAACCTACTAGTAGTTAGCCTCATTAGCTGCGTCTCCCAGTAAACTAGCATTATTGCCTGTGTTGAGCAGAGCATCTATTCTGTACATGAGATCAACATCTCTCAGATTCACCCACGCCTGAAACAAAGAGGACCAACATTTAAGAGAATACAAACATTTTACAGAAGACCAGAAATCAACAGCTTTATAACAAATGTTTGTGTGTTCATAATGAGTTCTAAGGTTGGTTATTGCAATATAGTAACCTTTATCAGAACCAACATTTGTTGAGCATACATAGCTTATTAAGAACCATTGTGATCTCTGTCTACTTCCCAGTCTCCCAAATGGACATAGAAGATGGTTCTAGTAAACTCTGTTATCTCAACAAATTACAAATCGGAAATAGGTTACTATTCTGCAATTTCAATAAAGTCTACAAAACAGTCCTTAATGAGAATTTGACGAACAAAAATAACATGCAAAAAAGTTACTTCAAGCTAGATTTTCGAAAGCCTATTATATATCAATCTTTATTATCCATAAAACAAAGAAATCGGTAAATTGAAGACTTCTAGCAACTGAACTACTAAGGCCTTCATATTTTCTGTGCAACGCTGTATAGCCAGTATCTATAATCTTATCTTTGTATGCACAGAAGTTGTACAGAAATCCATCACCCTTGATAATTTTACCGATAGCAACACATTTTGTAGCTTGTTCCTTGAATTTCAAATAAGTGTTTATTTGTTAGGATAGAAGTGAATTTAGTTACCTTGAACATTGCTTCAACAAAGAATCTCACTGTAAAGAAAATACAATTATTTATTTTATTATCAACTATCACAAATGTAGCTGCACAAGCGATTTTAACAATAAAGCATCATGTAGAAATTATGCATTAGAAAATGTTAGAATTGTATTTTGCACAACTACCATTGTCTTCAAAGTCATAAATGGATATAACTATTACGATATTCTGAGATTTTTTTTCAAGTTCTCAGATATTATATGTCATTTTTAATGTATTCTGCTGCGCATACCATTTTCACCATGAGACGATGTCTCACCCTGATTGTATAAGCCAGTGGATTTACTCAGATGCCTGTGAACAAATTTCAGTATTTTAATTACAGCTTACCATCATTAGGGTCCTGGAATGTCAGGTGTTTCCCTTCTAAGTAATCCAGGATATTGGACAGCATGTTATTTGACACATCTGTAAGTTAAACATAATTAGTATTATCTATTCTATAACATACACTTTTATTGTTCATTGACAATTGAAAGTTAATTTATTCAAAGCAACATATTCAATTATCCTTTACGGAGATTTCCTTAAATGTAAAGAATACCCCTTGTAAGCTAGCAACACTATATAAATCTAATTAATACCCTACATTCCATCAATACTAACCTTCATATGGGTAGGATATCAATAGCATGTAGGACCATGTAGCAAGACTGGGCTCTGAAATAAACAGTACAGATAATTAGGGGTAACACAATATACTATGTTTAGCAACACAACATTTTGAATGACATGCCAAATCAGGTAGATTTCAAGTTCAATGAAAACTTGCTGCTGTGTACGATACAATTTCTGAACTAAACAAACCACTAGGACAAGCCTCAGTTGCCCAAAGGATGTGAAAATTATCTGGGAAATAACACTTCATAACCCAAGTTTCAACAATGTATGTCAAGACAATATCAAATTATATTCAAAATAGGTCAACATAGAAAGCACTTGTTGTAGTCTTGATAATTTACAATGGATTGTGTGTGAAGTAGAAATTGTCTTGATAAATAGGTATATTCTGTACAATTTCATGGCTTACAGTTTCCAACGATACATCGTCCATTTTCCTAGCAAAGTGCACGTATATTTTCCGTTTATGTAGTGTTGTTTATATACGGGGACTTTCCTAGGAAAATGGACGATGTATCGTTTGAAACTTGAGTCGCAGCAATGAAATTGTAGAATGGATTAGGTTCATCCATTAAATACGCATTGCTTTCTTAGGACAACCCAACGTATCCACTGTAATTTCTATTACCAATAGAGCAAGCTTTCATTTCGTTGAGTGTCTTCTTTGCAAGTAAGGATGCCCCTCTAAACCTGTTCATTCTACTTAGCACCATGAAAACGGTGTTGAAGGTTGTTAAGTTAGGTTCAACACCACCCTCTTTCATCTGCTTCAAGACAGACTGAAAGGCAAGATAAATGTGATGTTAGTTTAATTCCCAACATATACCAAAAGCATGATTCTAGTAACGGGAAGGAGCAGCTGTTTAGCCTTCAGATACTTGCGTTAAAACTTGCGCATGGAAACACGACTGTTTAAATTAGACGGATAGCTTTTTCTATTTAAAAAACAATGAAAGCAATTTTACTAATTCCATCCTTTTTTGGGATGACAAAATAACGCCTCAAAAGATTTCAATACCAACATATTCAGTCCTTTCAGTTGATTTACTATACCTCAACCAGTTCCCACTTGAGTTCATAGCTATCTTTATATAAACCAGCAACAGATATCACTGCATTGAATGTGTGCAGGTCCACTGAAAATCAAAATAGTGCAAGATAAGAAAAATTCTTCATGATACAAAACTCAACAAAAGATACAAAAACAAAGATAACATTTGCGTTTATAAAAGTGAAAATAATGAAATTGTAGAATGGTGTTTGTGATGAATATTTTTCATCATTCATGCTGAATTACGCAATTGGATGAGAATTATTTTTCTGCATTCTTTTCATTTTATTATTAAACCGCCCGCAATCAAAGCAATAGTGGACATCATTTCAGGTAGAAACTAAATAGGTTGATAGTGTTTTTTACAACTGATCATGCATTGCAATATTTCTCAATATCTGTCACCATCAAAAATGGCATAATTCATGTAAATTACCAAAACCTACCTAGCTAACTCTTACTGACCTTGAATAACTGTTATTTAAGAGCAAAACAATTGTGTGTGTTCATATTTAACCTCATTCCACCATTTTGACCAGCAATCCTTTTTCGAGGTTTTCTTTTGAGCTCATCTGTCAGTGATATCATTAAACCCCACCAAATATAACTTTCGATTGTCTTTCTGACCAATCACATTTCACTATTTCTGGTGGTGATCAAATAAGCCTCAGTCGTAGTATGGTGTAAATTTAGAATTAAATTAATATATTCATAGTTATACTTCCTTTGTAGTTCAAGGTCAGTCAGTTTTGAGCTCAAACAATGATGGGCTCCTAAGGCCTGGATGAAATGCTCAGCATTGAGAATTGAATGAGCACAACCGATTTAGTGCCGTACTCTTGACATTACCCTTCAATCACAGCCTACCTGGGAGATTATGTTCCAGCATTTCCTCGTAAAGTTGGACAGCTTCGGAAGCATTGTTGTACTTAGCACATCCACGTATCATGGAGCTGTAAGCCAGGGAACTTCTAGGTTCTATGATATCATTGAATACTTGATTGGCTGAACCGTCCTCTCTGTAATACAAGTTTAATTAGTAAGCATACATTGCTAATGACTTTCTGAGGTATTGCATCATTCTGAAATATAGCTTTAACTTGTGTCTGGTTATTTGTTATCAATTGAGTATTTTTTTGGTCACAGCAGCTTAATCTTTCATGTTAAACAAGTCTTTAACTTAGCTAACAGACCCTTTAAAAAGATCTGTGAACCTTTTAGTGCTTCCAAATCAGCAATGTTCATACAGACATTCGTTTCCAGTAAAATATGGCAGACTTGTGATGAGACCAAGGGAATGGTTCAAATAATGTAATCAGATTTTTGCAGGTGAATTTTTGGCTTTAACAGGAATCCTGACATTACTCAAGTCTCAAGAGAATGTAGAATTACTCAAGTTTCATAAGACTGTAGAGACTTCTGATTATTTGTGAAAGTTAGATTCTTGATAGAGATGAGAACTTGGTATTAACTTGGTTTTAAAAGTAAGAAGTCAGTCATGATGGCATACTATTGTGTACATTTCTTCAGCTCTTACTTCCAAGTGTTGCGTAGTTTTCTCCTTTCATTAGCTAGTTCTTGTTGATACCATGCTTCCTCCTGCATTACTGCCTGGGCTGGTTCATCACTGTTGTATATACACAGTAGATCCAGTAATTTGTGTAACGTATCTTCACTCATTTCAACACCTGTAATAGAACAATATACACACAACTATCAGTCAGTTCTTGTTGATACCATGCTTCCTCCTGCATTACTGCCTGAGCTGGTTCATCACTGTTGTATATACACAGTAGATCCAGTAATTTGTGTAACGTATCTTCACTCATTTCAACACCTGTAATAGAACAATATACACACAACTATCAGTCAGTTCTTGTTGATACCATGCTTCCTCCTGCATTACTGCCTGAGCTGGTTCATCACTGTTGTATATACACAGTAGATTCAGTAATTTGTGTAACGTATCTTCACTCATTTCAACACCTGTAATAAAACACTTGGTTAAAATAGCTTACGTTTAATAATAATCTTTGTCAGGATTGCTTTCCTCTCTCCAAAGCTTTATAAACATTAAGCTGCTATTATTCATACAAAGGTGGTAGTTGCCATAAGAGTACATAAAAGTATAACTGGACTAAATATTGTAATTTATCACATATTTATATACCCTTGTATTCGATCACGTCAATCACTTAATTTCATCGTATTAGTGTGGGGACATCGTATAAGTGTGGCGATTGTTTACATTCGTGTAAAATCACGTTTTTTAGGTAAAACTTTATTGAAATTTCAACATGTGATAATTCTTAAATTCATGGGAAGTAATACAACCTTTTATTGTATTCTATTTTGATAAATCATAGAACTCGCCAAAGCTTGTACTAAGTTTTTTCAAAATCCCATCCAATAAAAGGTTGTATTATTTCCCATTCATTGTAAGAATCCATTATATGGCATGCGGCAAGATTTTAAAATGCTGAATGTAAAAGACAATACCTTTTTGAACAGTGGAAATCATTTAGT
>JAOXYC010254898.1:0-10050 GCA_028565715.1 Phoronis pallida
AGTTTCTTAGTTTCATTACTGGACCCGACCCGTACCCGTGACCCGAAGCCTGAGACTGGACCCGACCCGACCCGACCCGAAAACTTCTGGACCCGTCGCAGCCCTATGTGCTACTGTGTCTGCAATGTAAGCTAATGAGCATTGAAACCATTCGCAAAACTTGACTGTCCAGTTTCGAAAGACATGTCATTCATAGAGAATGTATTCGATCTTTATGAAACTTTCACCACATGATAATAACATTATATATCAATTTGTGAGTTGTTTTGAATTTTAGTTTTTTGTCTACTAAATCGTTAAGTTAGGGATATTTTTTGTGTCAACGTAAACAAAACTGCAATTTTTGTTGATTGACCCTTCATATTCAAAATGTCAAAATTCAGTTATTGTTCATCAGAATAACTTCAAAACATCTTTCTTAGACTTGTAAATAGTAAAACTGCAAAAATTGTGGATTTTGGTCATATTAACAAAAAATATTGAGGTGTTTGAAATCAATATGCCATACTTTTGTTGAGCAGTATATAAACAATGTTGTCAAACCTTCAGTCGTGAAAATATAAACATGTTGCCAAAAAGGTATTGTGGGTCAAATATAAAATAAGTTCGGGTCTCAATACGGCCACAACCGGGGCGTAGTAGAAAAAAAGTAGCTAAAAAACTTCTTACGTAGGCTACGACCGAGCATTTTGCCCTCAGTCATTCTTGTATTTCATTTTGATTTAACATTCATAGTTCAAATTAATGCATTTTCGACTGCCGTGTCCACTGAAATTTCAACACTTAAAGAAGTACATCGATCGCTTCTTACGAATGTGAAATTATCATTTATTGAATGTGGTCAATTGCATAGGAATTGTTGTTACAAATTGCATCCTTACCTTCATCTGAACGAATAAATACCTTCGTTTCTGCTGAAAATTTCTATACAGAAGGCCTATGTGACTTGATGAAATATCTTGAGGGTGACGAGATAACTGAGATCAACTGTAACCTATTTTTTCGCGATTCTATATTTGCGAGGGTAACGCTTCAAGCTAGGTTGCAGAGATAAGATTGTAGTGAGTTTGATGTGGAACTAACCAGAAGGCTAGATGAGGGGGGAAGTCCTAGCAAACCTAAGAAGTAAAGGAAAAGGGACGAATCCATAAGGATTGATGCCGAATAAGGTTTTTGACAGTGGGCGTACCTACAGGTAATATAGAAAACATAATTAGACTGTGAGAAACCCCTGAAGCCGAAAACGTGGTAATTACATACCTTTCAGACCATCCAGATACTAGTCTGGGAATAACCGCCGAAAACTGTTTTGGATGCGAAAACGTGGTAATTACATACCTTTCAGACCATCCAGAACCTAGTCTGGGAATACCTGCCGAAAGCTGTTTTGGATGAGGGAGGATCTCAAAAAATTAGGCGAAAATATGGTTATGAAACCTTTTAGTTGTAGAGTACTAAAACCCGGACCAAAATATGGGATTAGACGTGTCCCAGGCCAGGTTCAAAGACACTGAGCCTATAATAAAAACAAGAAAAATGGCTGGACAGGACAGCCCATGCATCGATCAAATGGAGCACAGAGGCTACCCGTGCATGAAAAAATGAGGAATCATAACAAATCATGCATCGATCAAATGGAGCACAGTGGCTACCCGTGCATGAAAAGATGAGGAATATAACAAATACACAAAAATGGCTGGACAGGACAGCCATAACTTTGTGTTTTCGACAAAGAATGATGGTAGTAACACGAATTGGCAACGAAAAATGATCAAACTGTGTAAAAGAAACGGATGAAAATGTCGTATTTCAATAATTGATAATTCTACATTCGTAAGTAAGCGATGTACGCGTTTAAGGTTAAATGATAAATGTACAACTTCAATTGAAGTGACACACGTTATGGCAAATAAACCTACCAAATTCTTTAGCCAGGAACCTATTGATAGTCCCACTTTGGCACAACCTAAATTTATTATCACCCATCCTTAGTTCTGGGAGAGATCCAAACACCATATCTATAACAAATAAATAGAGTAGACCTATGAGTTCATCAGACATTAGAAAAATTCTCCAGTCAATCGCCAGGGCCATATTCAGGATTTTAACCGATTTCCATGTAACCAGTGACCAAGGTTGAAAACCTTCGGCGGTGTTCCCTAGGACTGCAATATACTGGCTCCTACATGTAGGTATCCCTGAAGAACTTAATTAAAGTCCAACTCCTCCCTTGTAAATAGCTGAAAAAAAACACCTGGGAACTTACATGTTTATATTCTGATTACAAATTAACCACTCTACCCGTATAAAACGCCGTACCGGCCGCACGTGAACGTCAACCGTGTTGTGTATATATTCGATTGGGCACAGGACGCAGGACTGTCCGCACTTCTACCAATTTTATTTTCTGGTTAACGAAACTTACCTTTCTTCTGTGCTGCAAATTGCTCGCCGGTAATGCGCGTGTCTTTGTACTCTTTGCCAGCCAATGCGAACAGGTAGCGACTCGTCTCCGCACGACCACGGGCATCGAAATATACCAGCTCGTAAGTTGACATTGTTTGTCCTTAGTTTTCTGAAGAACCAAAAGGGAAACCGGGGTTATAACCTGGGAAGCTGTTACTTGTAAATATATGTATATGCAGAGGGAATGTATGGTTTTTCTTAAATTGTGTCTCTAATAATAATAATAATAATACCTGCTTATATAGCGCTTTTTGTACAAAGCGCTTTACAATTCTCAATATTATTACCCAGGCTAAGGATCTGTTCACTCACTGAAGTACCATTTCAACTCGCCGGGGGGCATACAGCAGGCGAGTGGTATTCTCGAAAGAATCGCATTACCTTTTGCTAAACACTCACAATACCATCCTATCCCTATTAGCCCAGTAGGAAACACTCAGTGCAATGCAACCCAGGGCGCGAACCCACGACCTTTTTGTTAAAAGGGCCGGGACACTTACCACTGAGCTACGGGCGTAACCATCAGGTTGCCCTGACTTAGTTAAAATATGACAATTGACTAAACGGGGCGTAACCACCAGGATGAACCGATGAACGGTGCATCGTCATATTTTTAAACAAATGATGGTGATTGCAATCATGTCTGTTTATTTGTGAGCCTCTTCCTAGATACTCAAACAATTGTGGGCTCTAGGTCAGTGAATTGATATCTCCAAGCCTCTTTGTAATATTGGGTACGTTAAAAACACTTCCCTGACTATGAGGTTAACTTCTGCAGATGATCATTATTTGATAATCAAAATTAGTGATAAACTGTTCTCAAGACTTCCTTATGCCCAGTTAGGATAACTTTTGAAGGAGATAAATTGGAACATATAAGTCGACACATAAACTACACAATTTTCATTTGCCCCAGGAAATTCACAATATTGTGCACTATAACTTGTATTTACTTTACAGAAAACCAGACTTACCTTTACTGCGTATCAGTAGGCGACTTTAGTAATGCCTTTATCAGAAGTGACAAGCAAACATGCGCCGCCCTATCTAAATACCCGAGCCGTGTGATGACGCTGCAGTTTACAGGGATCACTCACATGGCTTCATGATGTTTGTTGCATAATGTCTGATTACATTCGAGATTTTGATCAGGCTTACTGTCACGCGCACAATGTGCATCATTTTATGTAGTTTTAGTATTTTAAAAATATTCACAAGCAAGCAATACAAAGTTTGTCTGCTACGAAAAAAAAACTGGTTAATTTAAAGTAAAGTGAGGTCGCCAAAGCTAATAAAGTAGCATTATATGCAAGTAGAGTTTTTCAAAATCGGTTGTGTAATGTCGTAAATTGAGAATCACCCAACGTTTTGTCATAGGACAGTACGTTATTAGTCGTCTAAACGCATTCGAACTCACTCCCACAGCAACCTAATGAAACATGAGTATCGAGTGAAGTTTATGTTTCCGAAAGAGCGCCTAAGTTCATGATCACTGTTCGCCCTAATGTTCATTAATTTGGTTGCAGAATATTATACTAAGTTCACTGTTCGCCCTAATGTTCATTTGGTTACAGAATATTCGACTAAGTTCACTGTTCTGACTAAGTTTTTTTGGTGCCCAAATGTTCGACTTAGTTCACTGTTCGCTCTAATAATCATTCGATTGCCAAATATTCTACGAAGGTCACTGTTCTAACCGTAAGTTTTTTTGGTTCCCAAATGTTCGACTTAGTTCACAGTTCGCTCTAATAATCATTCCGTTGCCAAATATTCTACTAAGTTCACTGTTCGGACTAATGTTTATTTGGCTGCAGAATATTCACTGTTTTGTCATCTCATGTTCATTTGAGTGCAGAATATTCGACTATCTTCACTGTTCTGACTAATGTTCATTTGAACTGGTCTGGAATAAGATGAAAATGTTTCGAAATAAAAACTCCAAACACTGACGTTTCATGTTTTTTTTTATTCGTTGTAGGCCTATAAACTACATTCCCTAAGACATCCATCGTAAAGCTTAGTTCTAAGTGGTCATCGTGTATATCTAATCAGTAACTAAAATGTCTCAGACCTTTAGTAATCTCCTTGGACTCTGGGGTTAGAATAACCTGAATCTATACATCAAAATCTTCGGGACACCTCGGCTATTTCCGTACAGATTACGTGTATTATACTTTTTGTAGGTGTGGCGCGGATGTTCCATGATCGACGTTATCAAGTTACGGCATCTCAGTCACATAACAGTCAATGGAACAATTAGAATGTAGACTCGGGACGCTTAGCGATATAAGCGGCAATCTTTGGAAGCTTGAAGAAACGCTGACTGTGTGCATGAAGTTTGGGGAATTTCTTAAGTTGTTCTGCCAGAGGTCCAGCAAGCCAGGCTAAACAATTAGCTGCGTGCGCATCTGCCAAGGTGGGCTGAAAAAATATAAAAAAACACATTTTAACTATTTAAATATCAAGTTATTGCCGGCGACGTTAACAATGTGCCTCAATGATGAAGTTAATGTGTGTAACTTAATCCCCAAAATGGTTTTAAGATTGGTGAAAATTCGGGATGAGGTTTTCTCATTTAAAGTTGCTCAGCGTTTACTGATGACTTTTTGTTATACTGTTTATTCTTTTCATGATTTGCAACATACAGAAAAATTATAATCCGACACTGAACAGACAGTGAATTTAACCGCAAAACTTGTTTGTTCTAAAACCGGACTTAATCATCCCCGCGCTCTGGGTGGAAATGTAGTGGCTTTCCCTTTTGAGCATAACCCAAAATGTCCGTCATTTGATATTATTTTATGGGAAAGGTTCATGCGTAATGCAAATGGTAAACGTGTTTATCTAATGGCGGAGACCAAATTTTACAAATACTTACCGAATCACCGACAAACCACCCATCCCCGCCTTTGTTATTTGATAACCAGGCTTCTAATTTCTCTAGCCAATTGTCTAACTTCTCCGAAAACTTTTTCGTTGCCTCTGCCTAAAAATAATAGAAATAAGTCGTCAAGTTTTACAGGTGACTGTGTTGTGATGTGTCCCTTCAGACTCAAGATGATTCTGTGTGGATTTCTAATTCGTAGTACAAGAAAGATGCCGTACAGCAAATGACCTGTGGAATCACCATGTCACTAAAAGCGTATGGGTTCAAATCTGGGGAAGAAAGATAATATTGTTTTGAAATATTTCATTTGACGATTCTCTCGGTTTTCCGGTCCTAACACCGCGGCAGAACACATCAGTCATGTCGTAGATTCTGGCAAACAACCAGCCTACAAGGCCAGTTGCAATTCGTAGTTTACCCCGGGAGTTTACCCTACATATGTGAAGAAATTTAAAGCATTTTCCGGACTTTTCGAAGAAATCGATCAAACCTACCTTCCTTGCTTCGTCTTTCTCGAAGAAGAATCCTGCCAAACCTGACGTGATGTCATCTAAAGAACACTGGATCATATCGATGTAAAATTCTTCTCGTTTATTGCTTCCCATTAGACCTTGAAGAAGAAAGAGTTTTTCATTAAAGAAATGGGCAAATAGGGTCTTTAGGATAGTCGGTAATGTTTTATAATGCAAGAAGGAATACAAAACCTATCTAGGGATGTCCCCAAACCAGAGCTGAATTCCACGTTCATCCTATCAACTGTTGGTAAGGCCGGAGATATAACACGTGGGTGCCTGTCCTTATAATGACAGTTGTGCAGCATGATGGTCCTACGCCATCATGGTCCTACGACACCATGGTCCTACGACACTATGGTCCTACGACATGATGGTCCTATGACATCATAGTCCTACGATTGTTTTATAGCAATCGGGACTATGATGTCGTTTTATCGTAATCGTAGGACCATCATGTCGTTTTATTCGAATCGTAGGACTGTGATGTCGTTTTATTCGAATCGTAGGACCATGATGTCGTTTAATTGCAATCGTAGGACCAACATGTCGTAGGACAATGGTGTCGCTTTATCGTCATCGTAGGACTATGATGTCGCAGGGCCATAGTGTCGTAGGACCATCGTGTGCCCCCCAAATTGTACAATGTATGCAAAAATCCTTATAGAAATTTGTACGGAACTTGTGACGTCACCGATATGTAATTCATAGCTAAGCACATAAGAAAGGTCACTTTTTCTCAAATAATTTCAACATTTCAATTCCAAACAAGAAAACTACCAAATATATCTAAAACAGGGTTCCCTGTTTTAGATTTATTTGTTGATTTTATTGTTTGGAACTAGAATTTTGTAATGATTTGAGAACAAGTGATATTTCCAATGTTTCAAAAAAATATATGTTAAAAGGGTAGTTTATGTGATAAAATAAACTTACCAAATTCTTTCGCCAGGAATCTATTAATTGTTCCACTCTGGCACAGTTTTTTATCACCGCCCATCCTGAGTTCTGGTAAACCTCCGTATAATAGATCTGTAAAATATGAAAATCGACACTGAATAATTTCATCAGAGTAGTGGCCTATCGATATCCAAGAAACAATGTTTTTCTTGGCCACCACTACAGAATTGATTAAGAGTAGTGACGACTCGGATTTTCATGATCTTTTTTGGATTTCTTTCTATGAAATGATACAAATCAATTTTGAATGCTTGACATTGTCATACTTTATAAAATATTTTTGTTTGATAAAGTACTGATTTGCTACCTATGTTTACAGATTGAACAGGCATAATACATTACAGTACAGTTCCACCTATCGGCTATTTAATCCTTAAAAAATGGTGCAGGCATAGCTAATACTATCACAACATTTTTTTCTGACCATTTGTGTCAATTTAGTACATTTGCGTTTTCCAACACGTAGCCTACCTACGTTTTGAAAATTTTGGACTCCAAAATTTTAAATTCCAAATATTTCTATCTTTATTTCATAAGTCAGGCGTTTTGGGAATACGCTAAATCAAATTGAAATAAAATATGGGTCAATATGGTTACAATCATGGGTCAGAATGCCTAGCCCATTGTGTCCATGGACAAAATGGGAAAGACAAATGTAATATGTTTTGAATGTTAGTTGACCTGTTTTTATTTATATTAGAAAAACTCGCCCAGTAAAAAGCAAATGTTAGTTTATTAAATATCCTTTGTCGGCTTGATAAACTAACCTTTCTTCTGTGCTGCGAATTGTTCTCCAGTAAGTCGTGTATCTGTGTATTCTTGACCAGCCAAGGCGAACAAGTAACGAGCCGTCTCCGCACGGGCGCGGACATTGAAGTAAACGAGTTCGTAAGTTGTCATTTTGAGTTTTGGTTCTTCTGCAAATCACAACAAAATTTGATGAAAAACTATTTTGTACGATCAATATAAAAATATAGGGTCAAGTTATCAGAATAACGATAACAGTGTGATTAAGACAAGTGAATTGGTCTCACCACGGATACTATTTCGTTTATAGTAGTAGCCTATCCGTGGTCTCACTTACGAAAACACTCTGAGATGATTTCGTAAAAGTAAAAGCGACACATTCTTAGAAATCCGTTCTTAATATCGATCGGTATTGATTTGACAATATATCTATAGCTGTTGCATCAAAGTATTAGGAAATAAAACACATGGATCATAAGATGTTGTAACTTCGAATCTTTTAAAACTAAATAAGAGCATTTTTCGGTTATCGGTGAACGCCTATAATTAAGTATGATTTACAATGTACGGAAAGATTTGATGTTCATTAACAACAAGATCATTCAAGGTAGAGCCTAATTGTCATCAAACTGAAATTCAATAATTCTCTTAAAGTGTACGTAGGAAAACATCGTCGTTAACATAAAATCAGGCACAAACTAGTCGTATCAGGTATTCATACCTGGTCGTAGGCATCACATCCAGAAAAACATCATGCGAATCACATTTTGTGTTCTTAATCCCGATACTATATAGTATACCTACACATTCCTACATTATTGACTTACCTTAGTGTGCGTGTGTTCTCTACGACAATACTGACAGTAGTGAGAGTCAGGAACGCGTGTCACCTATTTAACGACCTCAGCCGATTCCTGCATGACACAGCATTTTTACACTAATACAAAATAGGCTGTGTCATGCAGTGTGACTGACAACGGTGATGTGTTCTTAGAACACTAAAATGTCTTACATACAGGTATAATTGGCCGTGAGTTTCCGTGATGAACGTGCATTTTTGTGCATAATGCGTCATTAACATTATGAAGTTATCAGCCTATTTTGTGTTACTATTGTAATATTTACATTGATTTTTTAATTTGAAACAACAATTAGACATTAACAGAGGGGGGGGGGCTTCAATAAAATGTTGGTATGTATGTATGTGCCGCCCTCAGGTAAAAAAGCACATCCGTTTCTACCACGCTGGAAATAACCAGAACAAGCAAAGCTCAACCCATTTCAATGCTTGACTCCGGCAGAAATATCGAATAATTGCCAAACATGACACATCAATACCCGATCAGTGAATGCCTGACCTATATCAACATCAAATTCGGTGAAAACTCGCCCCAATTTATCGTCTGCCCCTACCCCTAAAAGAGAGGTACCCCCGGGAAAACATACACTGGCCGGAACAATGCAGGACAATGCGACTATACAGATGAAAAATACAGAACAGATTTATTATTAGTTTTTATTTTATTATTTATTATTATTATCACCAATACAATACAATGCAATTCAATACTATACATGTATCAATTGGTGTGGTGATCAACTAAAGGTTTTAAAAACCGCTATCAAGCTGATCAACCAACAATGGAATAATGGAAAAATATCAATTGCATCGAAAGAATAAAAGGTTAAAAATAATTGCAATTCAATAAAATAAAACAAAGACTAAAAGGTAAAAATATTTACAATACATAGCCAGAGAACTAAAAGGAAAAAGGAAGAATGGGTCACAAAGAACTATAGCATGACAAAGCAGACCCTATAGGTCGTTTCTACCTTACATTTATTGAGTAAAAATGCTTGTCATGTGATTTTCGCTGTAAGCCCTTGCGCGTACCAATGTACATACAAAACTGCCCGGCAAAACTGCAAGTCATCGGATCTGTGAAGTTTGCTTGCGATGCTCGTATTATTTACACAGGAACAATTGATTTACAAATACAGCTTACATATACATGCCGATATTCTGCGGGTTATTGCATTCGAGACAGACTCCAGGCGGGAATGTTTTTTCGAGGCCGTAGGTATCAATCTACTTTAACATTCAATAAAAACATTTTTATTGACTGTTGCAAATCTTTTATTGCATGATATGAAGCTTACGTATGTGGTATAATTGTATTATACAGAGTACATTGCGGTTTCTTTGACCTAATTTCCCTGGCTAATTTCGGTAAATGTTTCCTATTTTTCATTGCAAAGCTGTGCGAGACAAGTAGATAAAAAATCCAAAAAAAGCAGCGTTTAATATTCTTTTATTTTTGAAAGAACGCCTGATGCAATATACACTACCATTGATATCAATTAGCTGTCTTTAATTATTTATATAAAATTTAGTATGAAAAGGATGATGATGATGATGATGATGATGATGATGATGATGATGATGATGATGATGATGATGATGATGATGATGATGAT
>JAOXYC010255009.1:0-10048 GCA_028565715.1 Phoronis pallida
TAACCGGCAATTGTGGGGACCTGGGTTCGATTCCCAGTTCAGTTAGGATGATTTTTTCTGTCTTTTCAAATTTATTATTCCTCTTAGAGTGTAATGTCTCCCTATTCTTGTCATATGTTTCTAGCTGCAGAATAGTTTGTTGTGTGATAGAATTATCTGACAAGACTATTGTACGTTTGCTTTGTGGTTTACTCACCTCAATAAGTTCAAATGACATCTCTTTCTCATTCAACATTGCCATGGCACGACGTGTTTGCTCACTGTAGTCGTTGCTGATTAACATATTACAGTTTTCCTACAATGAAAATTGTTAATTAAGTATCATTCACGAAATGCGACTCTTTAGAGGAAACAGAAACAAGGAAACATCAATTTCATCCTTTTGTTATAGCATTGATGTTAATCAATGTAGTGTGATAAAAATTAAATCATTTTCTAGTGGTGTGAATACTTCTCTTTATTGAACCAATTTTTGAAAAAAAATCCCATAACTTGCAATTGGCTGGTTCGACAATTTTCCCATAAACTCAATCAATAAAAGTGTGTAATGAACTCAACTCTCATGAAATAACCTATACATACCTCTTTCTCTCCATCATCGTCCACGTTGTCGTCATCTTTACGTCGTTTCTTCTCTGATGGTGGCGGTACAAAGTTTAACATCTGAATACAGTCCTCCAGGAAATAATCTGCAAACAATAAAACAACCGTTTTCACATTATAAATTTAAAAAGACAGGAAAATTCGGAACTGAACTGGGAATTAACCCAGATCTCCCTGAATTCCAGTCAGCTGCTCTATCAATTACACATTCAATGAGATATGTTTACATGACTGATTTTTTCATATTGAGAGACAAAAAAAATCATGGGGTAATTTCTATACTGGCTTATAGCGTTAAAATGAGCACAGAAATCAGTAGGAGCGGGGTATCTGACCGGCAATAAGAAGGCCTGGGTTCGAATCCCAGATCTGTTCTGATTTTTTCTGTCTTTTCAATATTTATCACTTTCGGCCATGCCGGTAAAAGCATTTTTCATATCACAAACACAGGTAAAGGTTTCAAAAACACTGTGGTCAATCACGTGACACAGGCAGACGATACCAAAATCACAAATGACAGACGATTAGAGTAAATTTTCTACAATAAGTCAAAATATTTTAGAAATATGCATCCAGTTCCACGGAAGGAAATATAACCAATATATAAGCACAATAATATGACTCCTCAGTTGATTTAGTTTGAAGAAAGGCGATGTACAAGTTTTTCTCCATTTTCAAGGGGTGTGAGGGATCTATTAACTGTCGTGAGAAAATTATGTGCTTACGGTTTTGTTGATAATACCAACTGTGGTTTAGGGTGCGTTTTAGTCCATCGCATTCAACATTGGATGAAAAACCTATATTCCTTCCCGATTTTGGATTCGTCCATTAGTCACGTGATTGGACACAGTGAAAAGGTGAATTTGACTTCTTGATTCCGTTAATAGCACAAGTTTACCTGACCATGGGTTAAAACGATTCTTTTCTCTTTCTTTGATGCCACAATTACCATTTTATAAGTTTTTAAATTTTAGCAGAATGATAAGAGCAGCTAATGAAAACTATCTGCATTGAGGTGGCCAAAGTATCTTCTTTAAGTACAGTTTAAGGGATGATAAGTGGCTTGGCAAGGTCCCAAGACAGTGTAAATAATAGACTTGCCCATCACAAAGAGATATAATAGAACATAACATTGCAACAAAAACTATTTGACCTACCCTGTACAGGATGGAGTCTTCCGTGTACTTCAACCACAGTACAGTTGCCGAAGTATTCACTAAACATAGTGACATCGACAGTAGCTGACATTAGAACGACACGCATGTCTGGGTAAACCTTGATCATGTCACGCAGTAAAACCAAGAGGAAATCAGTCTGAAATAGATGAAATTAAATATCATGGTGTGAAATATTCTCTAAACATAGAGATATCTACAGTCTAGCAGACATGAGAACGACACGCATGTCTGGGTAAACCTTGATCATGTCACGCAGTAAAACCAATAGGAAATCAGTCTGAAATAGAATGAAATTCAATGTCATGGTGTGAAATATTCACTAAACATAGACATCTACAGTAGCTGACATGAGTACGACACGCATGTCTGGGTAAACCTTGATCATATCACGCAGCAATACTAATAGGAAATCAGTCTGAAATAAATGTAATTCAATGTCGTGGTGCGAAATATTCAAGGTAGTGATTCATTACCATTACTCCCAAAAATAAATTGCAGTGAAACTTGCTCAAACAACCACATTTAGAAGTGCATGTAACATAATTTGAATATCCCATAATTTCTGGCTTCACAGATTAATTTGAATGCATTATTCAATAATGTTTTTAGCCTTGAATAACTGTGGATGAAGGATACCAAGTTGAGGTTTTATCTGTTAAAATTCCTTTTTGCAACTTTTTTGCAAGGGTTAACTGAACTGAGATTATCATCTTTTAAAACAATTGCATTTGATCAGCTGAAATGCTTCTCAATACATATCAATAGCTTGTGAAATAAGCTGACAAACAATATCAAAACAAATGAACCCATAAATCGACTTACATTGATGTCCCTTTCATGGATTTCATCAACAATAACATGGGAGACACCTCGTAAACCATTTTCCATCTTTCTCAACAGTGATCCTGGAAAACAATAAGAAAGTCGTTCATGACGCGCGTTTATCTCAGTTAGTCTTCCTGCCTTTCAAGACTTAGGTTGGCAGTTTGAACTAGGCGTATGAACTTGTTGAGAATAGAAAACCTTTTATAACAAACGAGCACTTACATCACTTCAATTTGACTATAGACTCCATTCAAATATGTGTTCGAGCGTTAACATTTCTAGAAGTATGTTTAACATAAACAGGTAGTTGAAAAGATACGGTTTGTTTCCAAACTTTTCTGTTATTTTTTTAATTGATACAATTGAAGCAGGAAAAAGACATGGAAGATAGCACTAAAAGGTTCATTGGTTTCAACTCACCCACAGTACAATACAGCATTCCACCATAGGGGCGAGGCAATACAGACTCGAACCTCACACTGTAACCACAGCTGTTACCGAGGGGCTCGGAGCGCTCGTCCGCCACGCGCTCTGAGATTGAGATGGCACTGATACGACGAGGCTGGGTCACGATGATATTGCACTCTGACCCTCGACCTCGGTTGATGTAACTGTCCAGAATGTACTGGGGTACCTGATAAAAGAAGAAATTAGGGTTTTATGATTTCAAAGTATATCAACAAACTGGGCAAAATATTTAGATTGCAACAGTTAAATATTTGAAAAGAATCCTTTTGGGTTCAGTCAGTCCAGTATGCCTTCACATTGAAGTTGTGGCACATAATTTGATCTCAATGTCAAATGCTCCACAGTAAAATCAACAAAAGAAATTTCAGAAGCTAAAAAAGCAAAATTGCCACAGTCAGTCCATAAAACGATGCTACTGGACTTCTATTTGTTATATTATACTGAAATATGCACTATTTTATCACAAGATACAGCTGTGGGAATAAAATTGGTCCCCAACATTCAGCTAGCCAAATGTTCGGCGTTCTATAGACAAAAATGACAGTTTGTAAATGAAAGGCCTTCTTTTGAAAAGAACGCAGAATATTTGGGACAAATTTCATTTCCACGGCTGAATATCATCAAAAAATGCCTGATTAAGAATGTCAAATGCTTTTGATAAATCTAGAAAAGATATTTCTGAATCACCTGAGTAGTTTTACCACAGCCTGTCTGTCCACGGATCAATGTGACTGGACTTCTGCTGATTATATCCATAATTTCATCATGAGATTTCCAGACTGGCAGCTGTGATCGCTCATCAATCATCTGCTTGAGGTGGGAATCTTCATTCATTTGCCGATCCATTCCTGATTTAAGATCTTGTGCGATTTGTTCCATACTTGCCTGTAATATAAAATGTATGATCGAGTTTAAATAAATTGCAGTTCAATTACTACCAAATAATTATTTTCAATGTTTTATCATTAAAGAGCTGCCCATTGACTGTAAATATACTAATTTAATTGTAATGAAAAAAAATAATCAAAAATAATCAACAATTAACAATAGTAATGAAGAGAATAATCGGAATCAGAAACCTGCCATGTAGCATCTTAATGTCTAACATTTCTGATGAAAATATAGCCCAGGGTTGACTTCTGTTTAATTTAGAACCTTGCACTGCATTTCTGCTCAGCTATGTTCAAACTATTACTGTATACACCTGAGTATAAGCCCACTCTCAGGTATAAGTCCACCCTTTGTTTGATGAATTTGCAATATTGAGGTAGTACTTAAACGCATGTAAAATCATACTCAGGTATAAGCCCACCCTTGTATTTTTGGCATTCCCGATCTACAAGCCATGAGCTTTTACTAGGGTGTGTACGGTATATTCAAACTGGAAAATGCCAACACTTAACCACTCAATGGGTACTAAACTTACAAAAGCCAGTGGTCCCTCATCCAGGTTACATGCCGTCCATGGGTTCCAGTTTGGTGTTGGTGGTGACCAGGGAATGACCATGGCCTGCTGGCGCTTGGCAGGATCGAACTGAGCCAAGGGGTTATGAACGGCTAGCTGGACGGCCTGCGTCGGATCTGCACCCTGTAAACAGCATTTCCTTTTTAACACTTAGCATACTAAATATATCTGAGACTAATTAACATAATTACCAAAAATCATTTTGTTCTACTGAAAGACTGTCTAGTGTATGAACAGAAATCCAAATTAAAAGTTGAGTACACACTTACTTTAGAAAAAAAAGAATAGGTTTTATTGCAAAACCATGGTATTTAAAATAGTTCAAAACAAAGTTAACGACGAAATCTGTCATGTGTGATTGGAGGATTGTTGAACACATGACATCAAATTAAACAATCCATTAAACGCTTACGTCATCAGACGTGAAATAGTGAAATCTTATGAACGCAATAGATCAAAATTGTGCACGTCTAATTCAATAATTGTATTAAAAGTTGATCTATCATCGTATAAATTATGTTTTTGTGGGTTTGATTTACAAAGGTGTTATATAAAACAAATAATGAATGTTTTCATTCGTTCAATAGCGCAAATATTTTCATTCGTTAAAAGATTGGGCCGTTTATTCAACTCGGCTTCGCCTCGTTGAGTAAACCGCCCAATCTTTCAACTCATGAATATAATTGCACTATTGAACTCATAAATATCCATTATTTGTATAATATTTGCAGAATAAATAATAAATAAAAGGGTTTTTATTGTGCAAATATATAATCTTTTATACCGGATTTCATCGTTAACTTCATTTTTATCTATTTTACTATCCGTCCCGTAACGGCTCTATTGATTTTAATAATGGTATTTGAATGTTTTGTAAAAATATATCAATGAAAAATAGTCATCAGATCAAATTTAGGCATTTATCTCAATTTTATCATATAAAATTAAGTTTTAATTTTAGTAAACAGTAAATTTAAATACCTTTGGGACAGGTTCAACACCTAGTGTTTCAAGGAGAGAGGTCAGCTGAGTGTCAATGTCTGGAGTCAGACATACATTATAAGGCTTCAGCTGAAATTGATATTAATCAAGTGTTAGGAAATTAACATGCAAAGTCTGAAGTCAGACATGACTTGAGCTGAAATTGATATTAAATCAAATGGTAGAACATTCATAGGCAGTTTCAAGGCAAGTCAACGACAATTCACAAACATTACTCTGGAGTGCTAACCTTCTGTTGTTGTTTTCTGAAAGAACACTTTTAGTTTGTTTCCTAAAAGACAATCTTACCCTAATATTTTCATGTGTTTATTTGACTATTTACTACTTTCACAAAGAGTTAAATCTTAAAAGCTGGTAAAACTGAGCAGGTCCTTATTTATTGGCACAAGCAAATTAGATTGAAATCTAGTAAGGGACTAATTTGACCCAAATATAAAGTAAAATTGCGATTATTGGAAGAATAGCTCTAAATGATTACCTGTTCCTGGTCTTTTTTCTTAGTTTGCCCGGTGTAACCCTCTATTACCCCCAGATGGTATAGTTGTCTGACAAGAGACAGTGCACAGGACTTAGAGGCAATCTGTTTGTTAGAACCATGCTCTCTGCCCGTCAGGTCTGAAATGAATACAATACATTGAATAACAAATACAATAATAAAATACAATTATTGAACTATGAAAAAACTTTACATGTGTGTGTTTGTGCCTTGGCACATGCCACTAGAATTTCTTTTTTTTAGATTTAATAGCAAAAATTTGGTTTCATATGAGGATACTACCAGCAAATTTTAGTCTCATTATCAATTAATATGTTTTGACCATCAAATCGCGAGACAATGAACGATTTCTCAACCTTGTTGGAAATGATAACAAAATCTCACAATACAGAAGCAAAGTAAAAGTAGCATACTCAAGTGAAGTTACTTACTGCGTCTCAGTGTTTTAACGAAGATGGTCATTTCTGCCATGAAACTCCTGAAAAGGTGATCAAATAGAAAGAAATATCAGAATATGATTTAAAAACAAGTAACTCATCAAATGTTTTACCAAAAACTGAAGTGCCACTAGAACAACAGTGGAATCCATGGTTTTATCACTCTGAAAGTTCGTTTTGTAGAGGAGTGACAACGAGAGTGTTGTAATATATTGACAAACAATAAAGCTATGAAATTAAAACATATTTTATAACAGTCAATCAAAATGCATGAATAAGGTAAAAATATTTTTGGTTTTTTCATTTGAATTCCATTAGTTTCATATAACACGACCATAGGATGCCATTCTCTGCAAAGTAATAGCCAAATTACAAAAAATCATTTTTACAATTAATAACATACCTTCCCAACACCAAGCAACATCACCATGGTAATGACCCTAAACAAGAAACCATGACCTTGCAAATAAAAACATCAGATTGTATTAGAACCAGCTTGACAACAAACTATCACTTTCATATGTGTATGCTATTTCCATACAGCAGAAAGTGTTTCGAGGTCAAGGCCATTGAGCCATTCATTTTCCAGCTGGTTCTAATAGTCTCTGAATTCGTGCATTTTCCCATGTCTGTTATGTCTATTTAAACCTTGATAATTTTCAAAATTTTCAAACTTGCCTTTTCTCTCAATACATGTGTTTAGAATCAAAAGGTGAATATATTATCTGGATTTTTAGACATGTTCAAATTAAGGTACAATTCGAATAATGTGGTCCCTCACAGAACTTCCGTTATTCAGTCAATGGAAACACATTGACTGAATAAACCAGGGACCACATTATTTGACTTGAACCCAAATTAATCAGCCCTTTTCAAGTTTTGTTTTTATGCAACAAAACTTGAAAAACGTCAGAGATGCACATTTCAATTTATTCAGAATCCTGCTACAAGACATGTAAAGTAATGGGATTCTGGACAAATCATTCAAGATGACAACAAATGCAAGGTCACAGTTTCAAGTCATACTTTCATTGTTTTCACAGTTTCACATACCAAATGATTCACATACTTTCCATGTAAATTGATTCACATACTTTCCATGTGTAAATTGATTCGACATACTTTCCATGTGAATTAATTCACATACTTTCCATGTGAATTGATTCACATACTTTCCATGTGAATTGATTCACATACTTTCCATGTAAATTGATTCACATACTTTCCATGTGAATTGATTCACATACTTTCCATGTAAATTGATTCACATACTTTCCATGTGAATTGATTCACATACTTTCCATGTAAATTGATTCACAAACTTTCCATGTGAATTAATTCAAATACTTTCCATGAGAATCGATTCACAATTACTTTCCATGGGAATTGAAAAAGACCATCCATGTTTTTATTGAACAAAAACACATTTTCAAACTGAATTCCATACAGAAAGCCAGCAGCCCTGACAGAATACTAACATCAGAACTCCTGGTTCTTTGATTTGATTAGTTTATGAAACTGTGAAAACTAAAACAAACATCCAACTTCTAATGTTCTGATAATCAGGTTGGTGTTATGATCAGAACATAGGAAGTTGTTTTAATCAAAAAATTCAAAACATGTCACAAAATTCAAGGGAGGAAATTGCTGAAAATTAATCGATATAAATTCCATGAATCTTCATTGAGTAGACTTGGTTATCTTGACAACACCTGAAAAATATACAACTGAACTTGTGGAGAGTGATGCTTTCGATAAACAAGGCTATCAGATACAGCAACATTGCATTTCTCAAAGAACACATGCAATTTTGGTCTCAAAGATGCTTCATAGTAGCAATATGCTGTTACATACTTCCAGAACATCCAGTACATTGGTAAATCATTGAGTTTGATTGCCTGTAATGAGAGCCATCTGTGGCATTGCGTCAAAAGCCCGCAATTTTCGGACTGTTCGTCATTTTCGGACACCAACAATTATTTTCAAAAGTAATTTTTGGTATTTCTATGCTCAAAAATGGAAAGATCAAGACAGCCTGGCTTATATACCTATTATGATCTGGGCCCACCATGGAATACTTGTATTCAGTCTGTATACGGTTCATTTGCATAAACTGGTGTAGTCGACTCTTGGCATTCTCCATCGTCCAGTTACCATGGATATTGGCTGTGAAATCAACCTCTTCTGACTGAAATGAAAAATATTTCTTTTCTTTAAATCACTTATCCACAAATTTGTCATTCTTACAAACTGATAACACAGTTTCTGTCATAAATTAAGAATAAAATATTTTTTTTATGTCATTTTTTCTTAACCAAATTGTTACAAAACAATCAAAGCCTAGTATCTCCAAAAAGGATTTTAGGGGTTGCAAGATCCAGGGTCTGATAAGTTCGTGCAGAATGTCAGTCTCAATAATTTATGCTAGTGATGTCGTTCACACTGTTAATCAAACCGAACTGTAATACTCAACATCCGACTAAAGTCACTCTAGCGAAAGGAGACGCGAATGCGCGGAAAGTCGTTTGTTTATGTGGACAAGGTCCGGGGGTAGGTGCCTTGTGGAATGATATTTCTTTCAACCACGGATACTTCGCCAAGTTCTTCAACTTCCCGCTGTCGACATATACACCCATTGGCACAGCAGTGGTAGTTGGCTTGCATTGAGACACGTGGATTTCTCAGAATTCGATGCCAAATAAACTGCCGAAAAAACTCCCTTTACTTTCAATCATACAATTCAGAGGGCGCAACTAGTTGTCCACATCGCATCCGGGACCCTTCCTATCCTGTCACGTGTGAACGCGCATTCGCGTCTCCTTTCGCTAGAGTGAATTAAGTCGAATGTTGAGTATTGATCTGCCATCTTGTTGCTAAATCCCCACAACTATTTCAGTCTGTGATTTTCATTACCTGGCTGTGGTTCAGTCCAAGTTAAAGCACAGAAAATAAATTTTAACTTAAAAAATATGTTTAGGGACACATCACACACAAAAACAATTGCCTTTATTAATACCGTATAGCCCCGCAATTGAGCGCATGTGCCTATATGTGAATATGCGCCTATACACGGAATATATAGGCCCATGCGCCTATTTTGCGAGAAATTTGAGTTGCGTCTATAGTAGTAGTAGTAGTAATATTTTATTTAAGTGACATGTTCTTGTTCAATACATTAATCATAAAATAAATCGAAATATTGAAATCATGTACATAAAGAACCCAGCCCAATTTGGGCTTACAAGTCACTGAAAGTTGCAATATACATTCGACAGTCAACAAAGTGACAAGTGTTAATATGTCAAGAGTGCGCCTATATCCGGAGCGCCCTGTTAACATGGGCCTAATCGCGGAACCTTTAGGCCCATGTACCTATTTTGCGGGAATTTGAATTGACAAATTTTGAAAGCAAAATGCATTATTTCGCATGTAGGCACTTGCGCTCAATTGCGGGGCTATACATTAATAGACTTTAAACAGTAAGTTGATATCTTGGATACCTACCTCCTCCAATTTTCGTTTCTCAGCGATTCTCTCTTCAAATGTCATGTGTGGCACTCTCGGTTCATACTGC
>JAOXYC010255120.1:0-10047 GCA_028565715.1 Phoronis pallida
CTCGTTACTTTTTATCTTAATCTAACTATAGTCTAAGTACTCAAAAAACGCACTTTACGAAGTTGCCTAGACGAAGCCTCTTTGTTTAATGATAAAAATAGACGTAAAAGTCCAGCTGACATGGTTTTTTACAATATCCACTTCCATCCATTAATAAGTCAAACCCAAGTACCCCCAAAGGATCATCGCTTAGACATATATGAAATAAGACAGAAACAATGATTGTCCTGAAGGGAGAATCACTGTGCAGTTAAAGTATTAAAATGTATAGATGCTTTGGATATCCCTATAGACTATTCAATTTACTACCAAAGAACAATCATGACTCTGTGTTTGAAAAAGGCCACAGCAGGCCTACTTTTAATACGCTGGAGTAATTCGGCAAAAAAGTGTTACCTTTATCCGGTATCACGCTTAGCATGAAAAAGTATGCGGATGCTAGTGCGACGCTATGTAACAGAAAGAACTTCATTTTGTGAGCATCGTTCAAAATACCAGATGTCATGTAACTTCAAGACCCCATTACGAATAAATCATCAATATAATTATGAAATTTAATTTTAATCTTGAAAGTAATTAATAAACTCCATTATTAATGTTAAAACTTAAGTAATTAACTAACTATAGATTTACTGTCGACGTAGCTTAAAAATACTACTACCAAATGAATATCTGAATTATTCATTCATTCATTTAGTGCGTGGTGGGTAAGTGGAGAAACGCAGAACTTGAGAGCTCGGTGAAAGAAAGAAAACATCATGTCCGCATAATTACTACATTTATTCACGGACTGATTGTAATCAGATGAAAAATTCCTATATAAAGAAAAATCCCTACGCCGGAATCGAACCCTGATATAACAGGCTAGCCGACATATCTAATATATAAGAATGAAAATGCGTGTGTGTCTGCGTGTCTGTCCGCAAGTTTTGACCGCGGGAAAGGTCGAGGTTGGGCAAGGTGACGGGGTGTGCATGTGCACGGGGTGTGTACGTGCGAAGCACGCGCACACACCGCACGTGCTTGCACGTGCAGGAGCGCGTGAAGCCCGGAAAAGGTCGGTAAAAGTCGAGGTGGGTCAAGGTAACGGGGTGTGCATGTGCACGGGGGTGCACGTGCGAAGCACTCGCACACCCTCAGCGAAGCGCGAGTTACAGAGCTACTTCTTTATAATTCCATCGTATGCAAAACATCTAACAATATGATAACGGCTTTTCGCCATGAGTGACGTTTTGACTTTTTCACATGATGAAAGTATCATTGTGATCTGATACAGAAAATTCAAACATTTAATATTAAGCTTGTTTTGAATTAATTTCATTGACGTTTTTATCTTAGGGAAAAGTGTTCAAATCTAGGCTTCTGAAAAGACGATAAGAGTTTTGACTTTGAGCCTTGACAGCAGTCAAGTATCAAAATCAAAGAAGCATCGTTTATTAAACTCTCCCGATCGTCAAACTTTTATTACATCTCATCTTATTATAGCTCATATACCACTCTATTCTAAACAGTTAGCTGCCAACGTAATGAAGCTAATTATATACATGTAAATGTGATAATTTCATTCTTTTCTATACAATCAGTCTCAAGTGACAGAAATATCTATTTCCACAAGACACGTGAATTAAATAACGAGATGAAGGAGAACATTTGTGTCAGTGTTGTACATGGTGTACTGTCGTCACCACCATCAAAAATACAATTTTTATCGATTTTCTAAAATGTACCGTTTTTAGAAATACTGAAAATTTATCCTGCAACTGATACAAATACATTGCATTGATAATAAGATGAGATAAAATCGGTTAAGAAATTAATCGATTGTAATACAAACGATTAGATTTTCCGTTTTTAGATAATGTGTCATATTGAGTTCCAAGGTGTATACTCACATTGCCTAAGGTATTTCCCGTTAATGACAACAGAGAATAAATGTTGGATTTTTTAATTCGTTTCAGTCATTCCCCCCATAAAGCATTTCAAAGGAAAATCGCATGAGGACAAAACGTCATAATTTCCTCTTCAGATCAATCATTGTATTGTTACAGGTAACCAACTGAAAAAAACACCTGACTACCAGAGGCACATGTCTGACTTGTTATAGACTTTAGTATTAATAATAGGCCTACTATTCATTAATGTCTATTCAGTGTGAACCACTTGGCAAAGGTGTTAGAGTTACTGTCGACTTTTTCGTAAGAACAACTTAAGCATAAGGAAAAAATTCAGACTTCCATAAAATATTCGGTGGACGAAAGTCGTCCAATTCATAACGCAATACATTTCGCACAGATCGACTTGTGTCTAAACAGACAGCAGCCAGGAGATGGTGGTCATGTGACCTTTATCTCTACAGGTGGCAAGACGAGGTCATTTGTCGTCTGCTTGATATTGGGATTAATAAAAAGGACGACATCCTTGTTTTTTAACTTAATTTAGATTTGGTCAGTATGCAAAAGACTCTCCCATATTCCTCAGACTGTTTGGCGTCGCTTTGATTTGGCAATTGCAGGGGGACGCCCCGCGAAGGCTTCAGTAGTTTTTTACGCCGATCGAGTCATATTTGCCACCTCGTTCCTAGCCCTGTATCCGTATATACACCTAAGTTTGGAGAGACAATTTAGGTGAGGTATTTTGTCCAGAAACACAAAAGCCGTCGAATGCTCTTCAGTTATGGACCTCCAGGTTCAGAAGCACGCACTCCACAACTGAACCACCACCACCCCGTTTGGTGTAATATTTAAGTTACATAATGAGTATGCACGAGATGTCACAAATTCAAGTTTTAAATACATGCGCCTTTTCTGCTAAAAATAATTTGGTTATCATTATTTTAACTGTGTTGGTCATCCTAGAAAACATAGCAGTGTGGTGGTATTAGGCCCCTACTCATTTCAAGTTGCCGTACTCATCAGATTTTACTCGTAGTAAATATAATCTATATGACATGTGAAAATAGGCCAGCTAGATTGAAAGAAAGTAATTCACCAAATAGAATGTAAATATAGTTCATGTCACAAGGGAGTTCGTTTTTGTTACAAACAAATAGAGTATTAATTAAAACTGTTGACAGATCAGGATTTACAATTCATTACCAGTGATTGATTAGCTTACAATTGGGCAATAAAATTTGGATTAACAGATAATGTTAATAAGCAGGTTTTTATAATCAAACTAAATACCGAGAACTTGAAACTTGGGTTGTATGTAACAGGGAAGATACAATAGTCCAGGTATGTGTAGATTTGAGGAGTTTAAAGAGTGTGCAACTGGACTTGCCATTTTTCAAGGCTCACGTTTGGCCTCTACCTCAGATGTTAGTTATATGCAAAGTCAGTCACACCCTCTTACATTTAGATCGGCAGTGGTGACCTCTGTTGGACAATCGAGTGATTGGTCTTGATAATTGGTGAAAAGGTGTCAAGCTCCGCTTTGATGGTATAAGGAAGTATTCCCCGGGGGTTTGCTTTGATAATTCTAAACTTTGTTTAAAACAAGTACGCTAAAGTTACCGAAGAAAACGTGAACAAAGAAACACCTTGATGCTGATAATTAGCCGTGTTCATAGGACTGCACTGCACCTCATTAACACTTAGTGTATTTGTGTCTATTTTATAGATGATTAAATTACCAGCAGCAGGTGGACGTCACACGATTGATTTTCCCTGTAATTAGTAACTCTACGTATTCTTTTACAGGTAATAAGTATACGTCTTATAGTAAATAATAATTAGTCGGCAAAATTTCTTGATATTTTCTTTCCGCACGATTGATTATTGGACTTCTTGTAGATTGATCCGTGTATCATTACGGCTTATGAACTAAGAACGCCTGACTTAACTGTGGAATAACAATTTACTCATACGGTACACGCACTATGTCCTATTTTCATCACAGTAGTATTTGCATATTAATCGATGAAGAGATGACGTTTTCGCCACAACAAATAAACAATCGAAAAACCCAAAGAAGCGAGGTCCTTTTTATACTTAGTTACAGCAAAGCTTAGGAACTATGAGGGGCTTGACCGACGTATGTTAAAATATCAGTTTAAGTTACTTGCATGCATTGCATTATGCTCTGATTTTTTTAAAATCAATTTCACACATGAACCATTATTGACCCCTTCTATCCAGAACCAAATTTCCCATTTTCAAATTCTTTAACCCTAAAATCCGACGGTTTATCGTACATGTGCAAACATCTTAAATTGGTTCGAGTTCGTCAAAAGCCAGATGTGGGTCTCTTCCTCCTTAAAAGAAAACAGCAGTTACCAAATTTAATATAGGGTGTTATTGTGTAATAATAAATAGTCTCATGCTTTTTTAATATAATAATATGAAATAGTTATGTAAATATACTTAACATTGTTTTTTATGTTTGCTGCTATCATTTAGGTGGCTCCCAGCTTAGCGGTCTATGACCTTTTGGGAGTCTCCTCCTGATTTATTTATTTGTATATAACTTGTATTTTGGTAAATAAAAGATTTTTTCTATTCTATTCTATTCTATTCACCCCGATATTTTTACACAATGCTAAGAATACTTTAATTTGACAGTGAACATATCTTATAGATGCAGCCTAAACATTTGCAATGCACTGAGTGGATCGGCGTAATCTTACCAAAACTTTCATCAGTCTTAATCCGGAAGTCATCAGGACATTCAGTCTCCTTGAAATGTCAATCAAGTCATGTAGAATAATATCTTATTTGGGTAATTACAAACTATAATTAAGTTGGAACACTTCTGTTTCTTTCAGAACTGTTGACAGAATGGGAAAAGTGCACTCGATAATGTCAACGAAGTCTTGTGGAAACATTCGTAATTGATGCATTTACAAAATATAATTGAGTTAGGCTGGTTTTGTTTTCGTCTTAATTTGTTTCAAAACTGCTATTGGGGAAATCAATGCTTCCCAATAGTCCGAAGCACTCCTTGTGGAAAGAAGCTTCGCACATTGGGGACTTTGAGAACACTTGGTTGGGGCTACCAGTGGGCTGTTCAACATTCACTCGCCAGCTAGTTTTTCTGGTCCCCTCGTTAATTTTTGCATGTTAAAACAGTGGTGGGGACCAGGCAAAACTAAGTTCACTAGCGAGATCTTGGTCTTATTTAACAGCCCTCAGTGCAGTTCTGATGCCATTGCTAGATGTGAAAGGTATCACATGTGACCACCTGAAGAAACAAACATATTTTAAGCCCGCCGCACACCTAGCGCGATTGCCGCGCGGCAATCGCGATGCGGCAATCGCGCAAGGTGTGCGGGGAACCTTTTCTGCAACATTCGCGCCGACAAATCTGTAACTTTAATCTAGGAAACAGCATGGGAGTTTAATGCTCGTTCCTAGCTTTAATGTAGCGCGGCAATCGCGCTAGGTGTGCGGTAGGCTTTACTGAACTAACGTTGAATATATTTGTCCCTCGTGTGACGTGTCCTTTTAAAAAAGACTTCGACTGGTCATGTGTAGCTGCTACAGAGTGTCATATAGCAGTTGCTAATTGAAGAACTATGTAATTCCGTCTTCATATCTAATGGGCAATGTACACCAAGAAGTCATTGATATGGTATTTCTCAAAACGAGTAGTAAATTTTGTCAAAATCCGAGCCTGACGCTGATGATAGTGATAATGATGATGATGATGAAAATGATGACGTCAATGATGGTGATGATGGTTAAGATGTTGATGATTGTTTCGACTATTTTTTCCATTTGAAAATTGTTTCGACCATTTTTTCCATTCGAAATACATGTTACATGACTAAAGCAAAAACAAAGACGGTGAAGTTCATAGTCGACGTTTCGATATTTTAAACTAATATCATCATCAGGAAACAAATCTCGAATAAATTCCATTGCATAAATTATAGAATTTACAACACATCTGAATTTATAACACTGTCTGAGCAAGGCTACCAGAGGTGAAGATTGTATGCACCCACATTTCTTTTGAGGGATCTCTCAGCATGATGTTGTTGTATATTCCCTTCTTAGGAATTTAATCCTATTCGTGTAATGGTCGAGAATTTTTACTTTATTGAAAGCAATGTCATGGCCAGTTACCATGGAGTGGGTAAACGTTCTATTTTTTAAGTACATGTACTGATGAATGGTTAAATACGTCTGTGTTAAAGTTATAAAAATTACCAGTGCATACATGAGCGATTAAAGTTGAGAGAAATGCAAAGTTGATATATTTGGCAATTGCATGTATTTCAAACGACAAAACCATTTTCGAGTAGTAAATTTTAAAAGTTTACGGAAATTACAAATTTAAAAATATCTTAATTATTTTCTGACAGATGACGTAGGTATAAAAGTTGAATTTTCGTGTCGAGTAACTTTGATGAGTATTGATTTGAAATTTATTTGTTCACAACATTACGAAGTTTGGGGTAATTACTTTTGGGACACTCTGTATTTACGGCAAGTCCAAAGCGTAATAAGCTATACGCAATACAAACATTCAACTGAACTGACCAAGGCCGTGCTGCTCTTTACTTCTAATTACCCAAACTATATTGTTAAACGCATACTTACGCAATATAAAAACGGATGCTCAATTAGTAAATGAGCCCACTCTTACGGGTAATGAGTAACAATTAGCGACAATTATTTACTAAGTCAAAATCACGTTGTTTTTCTTTCAAAAAAGACTTCGAATTTGAAACACGATTTCTCAAAACCAGAAAACGTATTTATTCATTTTTTAAAAATGATAATAGTCATGGTTGCCTCTATTTGGTAAGAAGTGTCTTTTTCTTATTTTGATAAAAAGCCTTTTCACAGAGCGACAAAGATACAATAGTGGTTTTTCCTCAAAATGTCACTACTAAACAAGAATCAATGTGTTAATCAAAACAAGACATAGAGCGTTTACCATTAATGTTTTTAAAACGTGAATAAATCAGTTTCCTAGTTTTGGAGAAATTATGTTCTAAAGTTGATTTTTCACTTAAAAGGCATAGGCCTAAGTCACATGAAAATAAGTGCGCAAAAAATAATACTTGCTCTCAACGTATTGCGCGAACATTATTTATCCGAAAATACATACTTTCTTGGCTTAAAAGATGCTAAGTATCATAGGTATTTAAAAAAGAAAAAGTACTGCTTATTAACCTTCCACTGCATTTATCATTATTACTTATTAGCGCCCTATTAGTGACGTCAATAAAGTGTGAACGGAGCTTTAGGTTCCACTTGTTGAACATTGGATAACATTTTGTTTTCGTGGCATATGTATATCGCGATCACGTTTTATTTTTTTAGGAACGTGACCTCTTGTTATTAACACAGGGCTACATTATTTCACACACGTAGTCATTCTGTCTCTCCCACAGCCCCTGGCTGAGATTCTACAGTTCAATCTAATAATCATTATTTTGAGTTGACCCCATGCAAAACGATTGTTCTACAAACCAACTTTGTTGCATGGTTTCAGATTGGAATTTGAAAACCACTCGAAAAACACCAAGACAGTGCAAAATGACGAAAATAGCCGCGGTTTTCCGAGTCAGAACGGGTATGCATAAAGGACAAGGTGTAACGACTTTGGAAAAAAGGAATACCTCTAAGTACATGTAGGTTGATAAAATGTTAATGGCGGTTGTGTGGTGCCCAAATATTGTTAAATTACCCACTCACTACAATTGTATCTCTGCAACCGTGCTCGAAGCGTATCCCTCGCAAATATAAAACCGCGATAAAAAGTTTATTAACATCAAAAGTAACTACAGCAATAATCAGTCTAGACGTTAGGTTGCGTGAGTGAACAGTTCGTACTGAACTTCCTTACTCGAGGGGACACTTATCATTGCCCTTAACCCCTGGAGGATTTCAAATGTCAATGTTCAAACAGGAACTGTCGGATTTGAGATCAGCTGTTCGATCTGATAAAGTAATCTCAGTACTCCTCAACAAGGTAACGAACCATGACTCCCGCTAGACGCCATGGTAGTGTTTTGAGGAGAGGAAAAATCAAGAGTGAGTGTCAAATACATGAACGGATAAAAAGGAATACATTCGCCAAAATTCAGTCCACATTCCACGTGGAATCAGACCTCTTCCTTGCCGTATACTGATCGAGTGTTCAAACCCTTACACCATTTGTGTGTTATCTAATTGTTATAAGAACGGATATCTAGCGCACAAAAAACTTGGCCCAGAATTCAAAAAAACTCGACGAGTTCTGAACATGTTTAATTAAATTACCTCCCATACTCGTGCAATGTCACTTCATGTGATTTGAATAATGGTCGCTTAGACTGATTGTTACAATGTAGGAGAATAACCTACAATTAACCTGTATTCAAAAGTACATAGTGTGATCACGATTTACAAAAAAAAAAACTTCACAAAGAATATCAATGACAAGACATCTAGATAAAAGAGGAAATACATTCTTGTAAAGTGTCGATCAGAGAATTACAGTATATACATGTATTCACAGTTGTAGCGGAAATGTTCTGAAGATACTATACAAATTTGTTATTAACGGTTTTAAAAAATTATATGGGGTTGGTGCAAAATTTTGCGTTCTGTTAAACTTGAAAGGTGTATATCAACTTTTGAATGAGGTCAATTACGTTGGAATTTTTGTGACACATTGCAAAATTGGAACAATGACCAAAAAACGGAGTTTACTCTAATCTCAACAATGGGTTGTGATATATATGTGAGAATGAATTTTTTAGTACGTACATAAATATTCTCAAATATGCGTCATCGTAGCACATAATGATGCGTCTTATTATGTGAGATCGGTGATTTGGCCATTTTGGGGGTTATATTTTATTGGGAACGTATTTGAAAGCTTGACATGACTTGTTTTGAACGTAATATTTGCACTTTAAAGAATTTACTGTAAACCAACAGAATATATACATAGTTGCTTCTAATTCATATCCTCATAACGCATTCTCGGTTCTCACATGCGTAAATTGAGCACAAACGCGAGGGACTAATTAGTAAAGGTAAATGTACTAAACTAGGACACGCGTGTCCTACTTATGTCGTCACCATAGCACTTCATGTTGTGGGTGGAAGGATCCGATTTCGTCCGATCATGACGGAATTGAATTTGTTTAAATCGATTTTTAGGTAATATGTACTGCTGTCGCTATTCTAAAATCATTTAGCAAATTATATCGGACAAAATATTCTATTGACAGTGTGGCCACACTGCAATAGAAGAGAATAAAAAGAGGTAACACCACTCGTGTGTTAATATGAAGCGAGTTGTTTGATCGAGACTTGAATTAAAATACTTCGTCCAATTCAAGTCGAGATCAAATAATCCTCGTTATAATATTACACGAGTTATATAATCTTTTTATACCACCTTGCATGCAATCAAATAATTTGCCTTGTTCTGAAAATTTCGGATTTGTGACTGACGTTAACACTGGTTAAGAAGAGAATCAGAGAATAAACAATACAACTTGAAACGTCATCATAATACGTCCTCGTTGAGAGTGCGGCACGAGGACATATTCAATAGCGTATTCATTGATTTATTGTGTGTCTGTAACATACCGGCAACATAGGATGTATAATCAGCAAGGAGAGATTCCCCGATCGGGCGAATTTGTTAATGTCAAGGCCGATTTTTATGACGTAAACTCAGGCAAAATTCGCGATGGCCTACTTTGTGCCCACTTTGTGCTGTGCTCAAATTGGTCGCCGAGCTGTATCTTAAAATTGCATCGGTAGACTTTATTGATACATCAGTGACCCTATGGTCAAATGTTGAGCTCTTTCCATTGGTAAGAGTAAGAAAATGCGCCGTTGGATACTTTTTTGCGTGTGATCACATTGAGACAAAATCCCCCGATCGGGCGAATTTTGCCTGAGTCATTACGTCATAAAAATCGGCCTTGACATTACCAAAATCCCTAACCAGAGGGCTGTACAACAAGACAAGATCTCGCTAGATCTCGCTAGATCTTACTGTTGTACAGGCAAACTAAGTAAGATCTCGGTAGATCTCGCTAGTAGCCAAAAGAGCTACTTTGCCAGACTATCCAAGATGGTGGACAAGGAACGG
>JAOXYC010255231.1:0-10046 GCA_028565715.1 Phoronis pallida
GTAAGTAATGAACGGAGAATTTAGGACCATCACATCAACGTAAGTAATGAACGGAGAATTTAGGACCATCACATCAACGTAAGTAATGAATGGAGAATTTAGGACCATCACATCAACGTAAGTAATGAACGAGAATTTAGGACCATCATATCAACCTGATTTCTCCAAAGTCGTTGTTAGCTACGAAATTCAATGGTGATGATGTCACAAATTTCTAAAAGGATTTTGGCATGAAAACCGTGTCAGTTTAAAGCCAATCTTAGGTTTTTATATATCATAATTAAAACATTTCTGACCACCCTAAAGAGCATCAATAAATATTCGTATTCATTGTTCTGCTCTAAATGCAAACACTACAGATTCATGTTATTTATGTTTGAGTGTGTCTTATTACACAAAGTACCTGGTATATCCATGCTACTGAATATAGCTCTTTAAAGTGGTTATTGGAGAAGGCACTTGAGTGATGGAAGATTTTCACCATATTTTTCCTGATAGTAAGAGGTTTTGATACCCTATTCATTATTTTTGTTACAAACACATTGATTGCAACTTAGTGAAGTAAATAAATTTTGAAAAGACAGAAAAATTGAGAATCTGACCATACATTTATTTGTATTAGTGAAGTAAACTTATTTTTGAATTTTCATACATTATAATTAGGTTCATTAATGCTATAAAGATCTGTTTAAAAATAACCAGCTCACAACATATAAAATCTAAGTCCAAATGGCACATGTTGATTAAAAATACTACACAAGTTTTCATTTTTCCGTATTAAACAATGATTTTTTTGACTCTGTAGTATAATAAAAAACTGAAATGCTACTTTAACATAAAGAAGGAAGTAAAGAAAACAGTAAATTCTTTCTGGCAATTTGTTAGTTCAGGAAACAGGGAGTGTAATATCAGTTGCAATCATGTATGCTGAAGTTTGTCAAATGCTTGTTTAAATGGGAGCTTTTTTTTTTTTTAATTGCTTTTATAACATTATTTGTCTTTTTGCCATTCAGTCAGTGTTGTATTTTAAAGTTTTCATTGTAAAGCGTAGCAATATATTTGATGCTGCGCTATATAAGCTTTTTTATAATAATAAAATAATAATAATAATAATAATAATAATAATAATAATAATAATAATAATAATAATAATAATAATGATAATAATAAAGAGCTCCCATATCATGTTGAGCATTCTCTCATGCACTACACTTCTCATTATTTTGTACAATGTTGTGCACTATTTTTGTAATGATTCTTTGATTTATGAAAATTTGTGAAATTCTTGATGTGAAACCAGGTCTATAATGCTTATAATGGCAGAGTTTCCGTGAAACACGAATTCTACCAATGCTTTGGAATTTGACATGTCTCTTGTGTAGCATATTTCTACCATTTCTTTGCCATTGAAAGACCTTGATTTCAAGAATTGTATAATAATATTTGGAAAAGATTTCTTGGAAAATGAATCAATACAGACTGCACTGTATATTGCTATAAGTGCCAATGTTTAACTTCTGTTTTTTTACTAATGCAGGTATTACCGAGGCACACATGGTGTTATCGTCGTATATGATGTGACTAGTGGAGAATCATTTGCCAATGTGAAAAGGTGGCTGGGCGAGATTGACCAAAACTGCGATGTTGTTAATAGAATATTGGGTAAGAAGAGTAGTGTGTGCGGCGAGAATGGTATTTTCTCGCCATTTTGGGACACCCGTCAAATTTGGACACTATTTTTTTGGTACTCCCAAAATTGGGACAATATTCAAACTTTGTGAATATTGTGTTCACCATTTTGGGACAAGCTCAAATTTTCATTGACTTTTAACTGTGCCAAAAAAGTGACCACCTTCCAGAAATATCTTGAAGATTCAACAAATTGGGACACCCTGAAAAGGGTTTCCCGCGATTGTGGGACAAGGAGTCAAATTTCCAAAAATAATAAATTTAAAGGTGTCCCAAAATGGTGAGAAAATTCCGTATAAACTGTGGAAATTCTTTCACAACCTTTTGTTCAAATATACACCAAGTTCTATGTCCTTGAGTTAATTGTTCCTGCATCTTGAACTTTATCTAAAATAACACAGCAACCTTTTTGAATTTTGTATTTTACTGGTGATTTGACAGAAATTGAGATGGCTTGACAATTCAATTTCGGGGATAACGTTTTGTTTATTGTTATTTTTAGGACAATTTTTATTATAAAAAAATCAGTGCCTTTGGATTTAATACAATCTTACTTGTGATCTGAGGTTGAACCTTAACTGTTGAACTGGGTTGTAGTGATAACTCATCGATAACATCATTGATAAGTATAGAGATAAGATGACATGGCAATTGTCCCCATTGTATTCTATTCACTCTGTTGTAAGGTTTAAGGAAATGAGCAACATGTTCTTGTCTACAATCAGTATATCATTTACAACTATTGGTAAACACACGCAGTAGATTTTCCTTAAGGCAGCATTCATTAAAACTATTTAGAAACAAATCCGTTGTTAATTCACCTACTAGCCCCCTACTAGTAGTAATTCCGTCTCTGAGCCGTAGTATGGCTCATACAGCAGGATGCTGAGAGTTGTGAATCTCCCCTTGGACAGAACGTCAGGCCATCTTAGGAAACTGTACCTGAACATACGTATTTGAAATGTAATTATGTGCAAGACCTCTAAGTGGTAACCTCCACTATGGTTTGTACGGCTGAAACAATACACAACATTTTCGGTAGGATATGGTATCGGTACACAGGGTTTCGGCAGGGTACAGATTCGGTACAAATTACAAACCAAGATTAAGAAAAACACCAACAGTTTCTTAACAAACTTCTCATCAAATCGTGCTGTAGAGTACATCATGTAGACCATCATTTGTTGCTAAAGTACAGGTCTTTGTACCGTACCGTACTGATCTGAAGATCTGGTTCGGTGCGGTAATGTTCTGAGTACGTTTCAGCCCTAAAGGTTTGACTATTCTACAGTCTTGTATTTTACCTGCCACATTATAAGAATACTCTTTTGTAGAATAACAAGAAATGAATTGTGATTTCAGTTGGTAACAAGGATGATGATCCACAAACAAAAGTTGTGTTAACAGAAGACGCACGAAGATTTGCTGATCAGATGGGCATCGAATTGTTTGAGACGAGTGCAAAAGATAATAAGAATGTGGAAGAGGTAAACTTATTTGTTGATGTGTTTTAGTGTTAGATAAAAATTTGATAAATGAATTAAAATCGGAGAAAATCCTGCACTTTATTTCCGGTGTAGATAATAAAACAGTTTAAATACTAGCTTTCGAACACACGTCCTCCTTCTTGCAAACAGGCTGTTGAATTTTACTGACCATTCTACATTCTTTAATCGTCCTTCGTCAAGTGTAAACAAATATAAAAACACTGTTATAAAAAGGCCGATCGCCAGCGTTAAAACAATGAAATACATGTAAATGTCACTCCTGTGCTGACGTGATATAAAAACGATATAAAATCCAAAGCTTTCGAATGTTTATTCTTCTTCAATGATATGATATTTTAGAAACGAGGCAAATGGAGTAGCAAATAGAATGAACCGTGTACAGTAGCCCGCGAAAAATGAATGAAATGATTAACATATCAACAAACAATAGAGAACACTAAACGGTATAGGGTTGAATACTGAATAGATTATATAATGGCAATATATATGTGTGGAATGTAAACAAATCGTAGTAAAAATTTTACTATAATGTTACAACATTAATCTATATATTAAAAAGATATTTTTATTCGTCCACTTGTGGTCTCATATTGTAGGCAGCCTGTTGGTCGGTTGGTCGGTCGGTCCGTTCAACTTTGCTTGTTCGCACTTTTTCTCAAAACTGGCTCAACGGATTTTGACGAAACTTGGCATATATGTCCCTTAGGTCAATGCCCCGTCACCAGTCGCTTTTCGGGTCGTCACGTCTACCCTAACTCCCCCTAGTGGCAGAATTAGTTCGGTAATTGACAATTGCTTGTTCACACATTTTCTCGAAAACCGCTCAACCGATTTTGACGAAACTTGGCTCACATGTTCCTTGGGTGATTGCGCTGGCATCAGTTGCTGTTCGGGTCGTCACGTCTACCATAACTCCCCTTGTGGGCAGAATTAGTTCAGAAATCGACAACAGCGGCGTGTTCACATTTTTCTTTGAAAACCGCTTTACAGATTTTGATAAAACTTGGCATGCACATACCTGTGTCAGAACCACTTGCTCTCTGGATCATCACATCTCTCCCTGGTGGCAGATTTAGTTTGGAAATCAACAATTGTTTGTTCGACCTTTTTTTTCATCGATTTCATAAACATGGCGTTGCACTTGCCGTGGACGCATTTGTTTAGCGTAGGTATTTTTCATATCACATGCATTACTTGCAAACACACTTACTTATTAATAAGTGCAGTCACAGATGAATGTAATTCCAGTATTAGATGACCCTTAATATATATTTACACTTAAGTATTTTTGTGGTAGGCTATGATAATGTAGATGATAATAGTAACAGTGTCATTTTATCATTACTGTCTCGGCAACTTTAACCATTCAAACATTTTTTTGATAAAAGGTGTTGGATAATAAATATAGTGAACAAGAATTGTGTTATTTGGACTTATGTTCTTATTTCCAGATGTTTACCGCCATTACAAGGCTCGTTTTACAGACGAAAAAAGAACAACAAACAAAAGCAGCAGCCAGTTCAAACGATGTAATAAAAATTGACAGTAAAAGAGGGGGTAGTAAATCCGGCAAGAAAAAGTGTTGTTAACGTAACAGAAGAATCTGTTTGCTCACCAATCTTTTGTAAGAAACCTTTGGCATATCTTATGGTGTTATTAACAAAACTTCTTTTTGTTCTGAGGTTTTGTGAAAGAATTTTGAGAAGAATCATTGGTTCAAGTTCCATTGTATTAGAAAATTGAGGATCAGGATTTTGTTGATAAATATTTCTTAATGGTTTATTTCTCATAAGATTGTGTTGTATATAATAATGTTGATCCTGAATTTTCTATTACGATATGACCAAAAACAAATATATTATTTATAAACAGTGTCAGAGCATCTTTTGATTTAAAAACGTCCAATTCAATAGCTCAGAAGGGGATTTGTGTTCTTCCATTAGGAGTTCAGGCTCCCAGAAAATCTGGTGTGTAATTGAGTTATTTAGCTCTCGGTGGACAATCCAAGTTACCATCCGGTTAATTCTGCATTAATTCAAACTAACCCTGGCTGTGCAAACATGTTCAATTACTTTGTGAAATATCTAAGGTATATTTATGTTAAACCATTACTTCTGTAGTACAAAAATCTCAAATGTTCAATTTAAAGATACTGTCCCTGCGTTGGTCCCAATCTGGCGTCAAATCACAAATCAACTAGAAATGTTGTATATGAGTCCTTTGTTGAAGATAACTTACATCTGAGTCAAAAAAATCTGCAATGGGGTGATTTGAGAGCTTCTGTGTCTGATTTTAACCTACCCTTAAGAGTAGGTTTGACTTTTTATCGAATAAAAAGCTCTCAAATCACCCCTTACAGATTTTTAATTTTTTTTTTACTCAGATGCAAGCTAGTTATGTTCATCAAAGGACTCATACACAAAATTTCTAGTTGATTTGAATTTTGACGCCAGATCGGGACCAACGCAGAGACAGTATCTTTAAACAGCTCTATTGCAATAAGTTTGAATTCCAGAACATTGGACTATCTTAAGTTTTGTTTGGTGTAATGTTGCCATTTGTGTGGGTTGGTTTGTTTGAAATGTTGACATTTAAAATGTACATGATCATGTCTAGTAATTGTATGTTAAGAGAACTTCAATAATATTTCTTGGAAAGAAATGACAAGTGTATTGTAAGCCAACTTGGATAGTATAATCACTTGTAATTTAATTGAGTGCCTTTTCATAAGTTTAAGTTAAAGATGCCATGTTTTCAACTTATTCTTCCTGATTTTTGTACAATTTTTTTTTGCAAAAACTTATTTTAAGTTTGCCCCCAATACTAGAAGTTGAATACTAATGTGCTGTAAATATTTGCTTGTACATACAAAATAGTACCAAAACAATACCCCTGATTTTCAGAAGTTCATTAATAGTCCAACATTGACCATGTCAACCTGCATGTAACACTACTACTCCCTCTATTGGTCACTTATAAGATCCTGTGACAGCCTCAAATTCAAGCATTTAAGTTCCAATTTGTCCCTAAATTTAAGTACAGCTCTGTATTTGGAGTATTACATTCCCTTCGGGTAATGTGAGAGAATGAGGCTTTTACTTTCCACCCTTTGTTCCTATTTCATTTCTTAAGATTTGATAGTGTTGACATTGATGAGTATGTCGATCTTCAAAGGACATCATTCTGTTTTGTAATACTTTTGTTGATATGATGATTGCCTTGTATATAATACTATATGGCTACCAAAAACCTTGTTTCACTTGGTTATGTCCTAAAAATATAATGATTTTTTTCTTTGAAAATTAATAAGAAACACACATTTTGTGCATAATAGGCAGTACGGTATACTTTCAAATTTGTTTCCCAATCGTTTCTACGCAATGATAATTGTTGACAAATTTCAAGGAAACATTTTAATTTCGTTTTTCTTTTGATAAGACATTTGTTAAAATCTTGACTAGCTGGTCTGGTTACTGGGAATTATATTGAAAATCATGCCATGAACTTGTATGAATGTGTTCATGATTATGCTTACCAGGTCATACAAGAGGCCAAGTTGATTTGAAACATAGTCAAACAGACCAATAACTAAAAAATTCTCTCTCACCCTGGTTCAAATCAAAGTGCTTTTTGACTGATTTGTCAGGCAATCTTTTTACAATGGGTTGACTTTTTGTATTACTGTAATTGTCTTCCCTTTTCTTGCCATAAATCCATCATAATGTGTTTGTTAGAATATGGCGACTTAGAGTCAACACTGGAAACATGTGTATACTAAGCACTCATCTTTGTAACATGGGGTTCGTAGGTAGTATATTATATAAATATATTGTATATGCTTTGTAATGATTGTCTTAAAAATAAATGAACTATCTTTTAGCTCGGTTTTTCTTCAGTTTTTTATTTTAAAAAATTCATTCTGATGTGGTGTATTTCTTATGATATATTGTATGAAAACGAGTTCGATCAGCTTCGCACCTATTTCTGTGCTATTTATTCATAGTATACGTTCAAAAACAACAACGTTTTTCAGTTGCGACATGTTTCGGTGTATACGTCCACCATTTTCAAGCTTTATTACAGAATGAACAACCCAGAGAAGGGTGCGTTTATTCAACGAAAAAATTCCAAAGACTGGATTGTTTATTGGACCTCGCACAATAGCGTTCACAAGTTGCGTATAGTTGCGTATGAAAATATTAGCAATACGTTCAACTTAAAACGCAACTTATTGGGTTTTAAGTTTGAAAAATACGAAACATGGGCACGTACACAGCCTAACGCGCCAACCGATTCCCGGGAACCGATTGCGCCACAGAGACAACCGCGAAATAAATCGCGCTCAACCGGCGTGAGACAATATGCATAAGGGAAACATTTTTATCGAAGAACTGACGCATTGTTTGTTTGTTTGTTTGTTTTTGGAAATTCTGTTTGAAACGCAGTTTTTTTAATGGGCTAAGTTGGGTTCTGAAAATTACAGCGGCTCCCGGAATAGGACCAAATTTATAAAAAAAAACATTTTTTGTTCCTTTGATATTCGGCAGTTCATATTTTCATACCTGTCAACCCTCCCGGTTTTCCCGAGAGTCTCGCGTTTTTTTATTCAAACTCACGGTCTCCCGGTTTCTCCTTTGATTCTCACGTTTTTTCTTAAAACGGCTCAAAACATAAATATGCGTGCGTATAAATTCAAAAGCCAAGTCTAAGAATAATGCAAATTGGTTGTCATTTTTTTCAATTTTGGCGTCTAGAATGCACCAAAATGCACCAAATTGTAAACAACAATAAAAAAAATTCTCAGGGGAGACCCCCAAACCCCCTGCAATAGAACCGCTCCCATACCCTCCCCTCTCTGCTACTTCGACTGGAAATAACCGCTGCGCAGTCATTTTCAGAACAATCTCCCGCTTTTTATTCTAAGGGGTTGACAGCTCTGTATTTTTATGATAATTTGGTGTCTAGAGACCGGGTCTCAACATCAATATGGTATTATAATGATAAAAACACGATACTTTTAAAACGTATCATCGTAGTTGGGTTTATTCAAACTTGACTAGTTTCGAAGTCTCTAACTTCATTTTCAAAAATGCGCCAAAATTATGGTCAACACAAAGCTACGATGATACGTTTTAAAAGTATCGTGTTTTTTATCATTACAACATGGACATTGCTGAGAACCAGAAAAATAATCATCCAACCAAAACAACTAAAAGCGTCCCTGGGTGGACTCGGACTTGAACCACCAACCTTTCGGTTAACAGCCGAACGCGCTAACCGATTGCGCCACAGAGACAAACACGAATAACGTAAAAGAGCAAACTTAATTCACAGAATAAATCGCCGTCAACTGAAATGACACAATATGCACAAGAGAAAAAAACCTTCATCTTAAATCAGACGCATTGTTTTTGGAAATTCTGTCTGAAACAGTTTTTTTAATCAGTTGGGTTTTAAAAATCACTCAGTGGCCCTCGGAATACGGGACCAAACTTGTAAAATGTTTTTTGTTTTATACAATTTATATTTTGCACATTTGGTCTTCAGCGGCCGGATTTCAAAATAAATTATCGTATTTTATTGATGTTGATGAATGAGCAATCATCGCACCAAAAGAACTAAAATGACACTCTGCCAGAAATCCGTCCCTGGGTGGGCTTGAACCACCAACCTTTCGGTTAACAGCCGAACGCGCTAACCGATTGCGCCACAGAGACAACCACGAAAACTATAAGAGAGCCAACTAAATTCACAAAATAAAACGCTCTCAACTGTGAGACACTATCACAAGAGAAAATCTTTATCTAAAATCTGAACATTGTTTGACTGTTTTTTAAAAAAATAAATTTGAAACACTGTTTTGTATCTGGCTTGTAATCGAAACGATCAAATCATTTTAGATCAAAATATAACGGGCTGATTCAAGTACACATGGACCCCCAAAAACTTCGCCAATTTTCAACCATCAAACAGCTTCAAATCAGTGGACGTTCCGGAAATCCCGACAAAAAATATTGCTAGATCCGAGATGATAAGAACGTTCTTTTTTGACACTTCGTGTTGTTTTAACTGTACCATTCAAACAGTTTGATTAATTATAATATGAATTCGCACAAACACTTTGTCAAATAATTTGTAACCATACTACATGCCAATTCACAAAAAAGAATAGGGCATCTTCAGTTTCACCATGTTTGAATTTAGCGATGCTTATCAACACGAATTTGTTTTATAAATACAAATTGTGCCACCCGCGCTTTTCAGTGCTGATGATCCCCTCTTTGAAAATGGTGTCTCCAAGTCAGCAACAACTGATGGCAGCATACTCCGTTACAACTGAGATTAGAAATTTAATTACGTGCATTTTAAATAAAAAGTGTGTGGCGATCGCTGTCTCTGTGTATGCATTGTGGAGACTACAACTACCACAATCATGCAAAATAAATTATGAACGGCTTGGAACTTCAGTTATACGTTAAAACACATAGGTCTATGCGCTTTTATTCGGAATCCCGACTGACTGTGGAGGTTGATTGTGCAAGTTTGGCCTATTGAACTTTTATGATGTTGGTCAAGATCGAAAATATGGCATAATAAAACTGAATAAAATGTAAAAGCTCTAAAGCCTTGTTTAAAGGCGCTTTATAAATACTGAGAAATAAATAAAAATAATAAGACTTTAATTAAAATTCAAGAAGGCGTTTCGGCAAAAATAAACGAAAACGTCATATTTTCGTCAGCCAACCACCCATGGAGATTCAGACATGAAGGGTGTGTTGGGAAACAACTCTAGTATTTACATGCTCTGACCATGGGCAACTCCTGCACAAGTAGTAATAAACTAACTAA
>JAOXYC010255342.1:0-15666 GCA_028565715.1 Phoronis pallida
ATGTCGAGTAAAACGATACTATATTTAATTAAATAGACTTGACGTTCACCATTGTCTGTGCAACCCTACACCAGCGAGCGTTGTGCGGAGAATGAAATCTAATGCCGTCAATAAACCTGGTTTGATTTTAGATTCGGCATTTCCAACATGTTTTCTAGTGCCTCTAAAAAAACATTTTCAGATACAATTTAACTTTTTCAGACCATTGCATAAAATAATCGCGCACTTAGAAAAAAACGTATTGTACATGTGGAATAAGTCAAAGCATACAGGGATATATCTATTTTGGGCAGGCACTCTGAGAATCAGATATAGGGTAAGGTTTCTACTGTCACTCGAACAGTTTTTGCGGATTACTCCATTTCACTATCCCCTCACAATGTACATGTGTTCTTATCAACCTTGATTTTGGTGACACATTTCAAAATAGAGCGTGGCTGTCAAACTAAATTAGATCAACAACACATAGAGTTACAATGACACTGTAAGATTAAGCTACAGGCCACGTTACCTGTTCAACCGCCTGACGCTGCATGATGTCCTCGGAGACCATGTTTCTTTAGTCTTTTCTTAACATATAGTGGTAGAACAATCCTCACACATTTCACTGTTTCAATGTTACGACTTTTTGAATAATATCCAGTGTAATATTATTTTGCGTCTACCAGCACTACCCGCAGGAAAAATGACATTTTCTCTACGGGACCAATTTGTTAGTTTATTACGATACGCTAATTAATTAATGATAATGATATATTATCGAGCAACAAAAAGTAATAAGTTTGCACTGAAGCAGCCGTTCATTTTGATTTAACGTCAAGTTGCGTAATTTGTTGCGTGCACTTGAACATGATGCACGTGGTGATAACGCTTTTGAACACTTACGCAACATGTCGCTAGATGTCGTCCAAATGAACAGTGAAATAACTTGACTGATGTGATATTTCGTAACAACTAAGGTTACTTGGTATACATTATTCATTTCGACACATGCTCACTTCCAGTTTGGCGCGTTTAAATATGCTGTACTCGCTGACTGTGATGAAAATCAGATTTGTTGACAAACGTTATGTAAACCATTTGATCATGTCATCCTTAATTTAATGTCGGTTATCTTTACTTTCTGATTTATGTTGCTGATTATGTGAAAAATATTGGAAAGTACTAAAGATTGCATCTCAATTGCCTAACAAGATCGAACTGGAGGCCTTTTACCAGTGTTTCATCGAGTTAGAATAAATGTATGGATTGTGCGGGAGAAAGTGGAGATAATATTATGTGTTAAAACGAGAGGGAAATGTTTAAATCATAACAAAAAATCCAACAAAATTGACCTCATTTCAAAGTTTATGTTTAATATCACTTAGTGGCGATAAACAACGTACGTAAAAGAAGCAAAAGCCTTATCCACGACCATAATAAAACTCATCAAAAGAAACTGCAGTGAAATCGTTGTATTTATTGTCTCTTATTTTAAAAACCTTAGACACATGGCAAATGTTTTTTGAAAAAAATAAAAGTGGCAAAAAGTGAATTTCAGCAGCGGCGATTAAAATTTAACTTGTGTTGCCCCAACACTAGTAATTTTAGGCTCTAACAGGCATTCAAATTTTGATTTACTGAAAATTAATTAAAAATTTGTGGAGCCAGAAATCATGGAATCTCCCAAGTATGGTACATTATTCTAAATATGCAAGTGTCACTGCAATTTATTTTTGTGACTTTTATGGTCGAGAATAAGGCTTATGCATCTTTTACAAAAAAAAACTAAAATCTGAAAGACCAGCTGTATGTAAGCGAAACATTGTCGTTAAGGGCAAACCCATAAATACAAACATTGTCGGTTATTTGATAACATTTAATAACATCTTCCTCATTTAATATCCATACAGAGCACGGTAACAAACATCTATATAATGGGGCATTCTTACACCCACAGTCAGTCGTTATATTACATGTCAATAAATACGTAATCCAGACATAAGACACAAGTCGTTAAACGTAACAAACATAAATAGAATGAAGACAAGATTGCACGTGCAGAGCGGCGTGCCACAGACAACAACTATATACAAAAAGATCAACCCCTTCACATAAGTGCACTTTGAAATGCATCGTAGTTAAGAATAATTCAAGTTGCTGGGAATCACATCACTCTGTTTGCAGTTCAACCCAATGTCGTACAGTCCATAGTTTTACCCCTACCAAAATCTATATAAATGGCGTTGGTTGTTTGAAAACCAAATCTAACCATGAACATTTACCACAAGTAATAATATATCATATTGTTATTTTACTTCCATGTTGTAACTTTACTTAAACGGACTGTTTTAATTCAGTTATAATAACAAATATCTGAAAAACTGACCAAATATTGACAACTTTAAGAATCAAGGCATTTATATTAAATTTAATTTAAATACGGTATTCCAAAATTACAATAAAAAGTTTGAGAGAAGCATTAAACTATTAAGATCACATCAATTCCGTGAATTCCGTTAAAGTCTAAGTCATTGAAACTTTACTAGTATCTGTGTCTTGTTTCGTTATTTCCTCGTTATTATCGTCTTCTCCGCCTTCTTCACTGTGCGTTTTGACGTGTTTAGCGAGGTGGTCACTTCTCATAAACCTTTTATTACAAACTGGACATGCAAATCGTTTTTCTCCAGTGTGTGTTCTAAGATGGCGCTGTAGTTCATCTGAGCGCGTGAAGCGTTTTCCGCAAAACAACCAATTACAGACGAATGGACGTTCGCCTGTATGCCATCTTAGATGTGCCTTGAGATGCGAAGTTTTGTTATAAACTTTACCACATCCAGGTATGTGGCAATTATGCAAAGGCTTTCGCCTAAGATGGGCACCCGCTGGACCGAGCCTGTCAGCCTCCTGGCAGTTTGGACAAGAGCACGTGGCACGTCCGGTGTACCTCCTTGGATTCCGGCCAGGTACGAGCGGCGGAGGCGGAGAGTAAAACGGGCTTGTGGCGCCAACGAGATCAGACTTAGTGGGTAGCATTGCTTTGTAGTTATACGAATCCTGAAACGATTGTCCGGCACTTCCAAGAAACGATGGGCTTACGTGCAGAGGGTCTGTAGTATACGGATAACTGCTGTACGGCGAGCAAACTGAAGTGGACACTTCCGGAATCCAATTCGACGACGGTGGGGGAACCTCCCACAATCCACTAGATGATGACGCGACTTCCGGTTTAAGCGAATGCGATGCTGACGGCACGTACGGCCAGGAATCGTAACGTGAATAGAAGCCGCCGTTCACTTGATCTATTTTTTGAAGTATTGAAGACTGTGTGGACTCTGCTACAGACTGTAATGGCTGATGATACATCATCTCATTGCTGTATGACGTAACAGTGGGCTGAGAACTTGCGGGAGATGGTTGACTAGATGGTGCTAATCCACCAAATGATACCGGGCTACCGCTAGATTTCTTCCATGGATAAAACCCCTTGGATGATTCTGGGGCTTTCAGGATGGGTGAGCCAGATCTCGGCTTAGTTAGAGTTGTGATGACGGACACTGGAGCACCGTGCAAGCGTGAATCCTGAAACAAAAACATGCTGACGTTAGTTTTGTGTTAGCACACTTTACACTCCTATGAGCATTTGGCTAGGAGACTGGGAGTGGGAATTTTGACTATTTTATCATTACAAAGTCTCATGTTGAAAAAAAAAAGTGTTCATATTCAAATCATCGTAAATAGTTCCAAATTGTACCAAATTATATGCGTTGTACAGGAAGTGCAGTTAACAAGAAAAAAACGCATTGTCTGTTGATTTCAGTTCACTTGACGAACTTCACTTCAATGTACTGATTTCATAAAAGGTAATACAAAGGCCCGGTCGCCAACGAGTAATATCAGAAATTCATTTATAGACCTGGCTATATACACAAGACACCAACATTGTGACTGAAGTTTTCAAATAAATAATTTTAAAACTCGATAGACCAGGATTTCAAATTGCGTTAAAAATTAACGCGTCAGCTCCAGAGTGGATCATCTTATACAGTTTAACGTTTTCATAAAAAACGTTTACGATAACACGCATCGCCTACACCCTGCACATGAACGAAAGAACACCGGGGCAACATTGGAAAGATTGGTTAAATAATATTTACGGTGGCGCTTACAATTTAAATGATCTATACTTTAAAAGGTGTAACCAGTTTAAATTAAAAACCAATTAATACTTTTAATTTGAATGTTGAATCAAAATACACTGATTGATATTAAATGATAATTTGTATACACCATTCAAACAAAAGATCAACAAGATTCAAGATATCATTTGTTTACTCATTAAAGACGTCCCGTTGAGAATTTTGAAAAAAAAGCAACTCTAATTGGTAGATATTTAAAACCTTATCGAATCAGCTGTGCCCAGCTGGTCACGCGAGAGTGAGAGTTGAGGCTCTCTGCTGGAGATTTAGACATTTGATGAGCTATGAATACATGGTATTATAATTGACATAGAAATACGCGAATAAATTATTACTTTTTGACACCTCAACGCCCCTTCTTTTATTGTATTTCAGCAGATAACCTAGTTTTGTTGTAAATTAAATAACTTTTAAAATCATATCGGACAGATTTTTACTCTCATATCTGACGCATTCAACATTTGTGGTTATTGTATTTACATGTAGTTGAAGAGATATTCAACACAATTTTTTTTTAAATCCGTGTGCAACAATTGTCCGTTTATTTTTACGAAATGGTAATTTTGTTTTAAAAATAAAAAAGGAAATAAACCTTGTTGTTTAACTCCAGCAAAGCTCCAAAGAAACATGTATGAATTTCGATGAAATTATGAAAATTTATTTAAGAACTTGAACTTGAATGCATTAAGTAAGGTAAAATGATTACCCTGGAAATTAAAGTGCCAGTGATAATCAAATTAAAATTAGTATATCCGTTACCGGATACACAATATGGTTGATAAAAACTGTTTAAAAGATGAAATCCGGTATAAAATCACATAAATTGTCAGATTAAAACTCCATACAGTTTCGCCACAAGGCTTGATCACATGTACCAGAGATCTGTATGGAGCTTTAGTCTGGAAATATATGTGATTTTATACCGGATTTCGTCTTTTAAACCGTTTTCATCAACCAAGTGATAATCATCTACTATAAATCAGTACTTACATATTGAACAGTTTTATGCCGGGTGAAAAAGAAATTAAAAGGTCATTTTTAGAGCAGAAAATTCTTTTCGGAATATTTAAACCATTGGAATCTCAACGAACGAACATTTAACATAGGTTTTACGATGATAAATAGCACCCTTAAAATTTCATTTCATTTTTTAGAATCATTTGTACTGATTTTTCTACTTGCAGTTGAGATTCAAGATCTAAAACAAAATATTGAGATTTTATTTGCCCAGACGTTTGTTCTCTAAAATTCGTCATTTTAAATATAGTTCTTTTTCTAAAACGAATAATCAGATTTTCTCTTAAATTTTCAGTACAAATTGACAACTTCGATTTCTGTCTTAACAATTTCTTTGGAAATGATGCGAATATCGCTCAAACATTACCTTCTATCCATATTTTATATTTTAGAATACATATAGTAATTATTTACCATACATCTTATTTTAAGATATTTTCAAGCCACATTACCACAACCTGTGTCATGACCACAAGACGTCAATCTTGACTTAACATTTTGTTTGCGGGCAAGATAAGTGTCATTTAAAAAAAAAACGCATTCAAAGTTGAAATTTAATATCAACAAATTCAAATAAATCAATCATAACTGAGAGTATATGTTTGTTCTAGTGTTGATTATCGAAGCTCATTATTTGTTCGAATCAATCAACGAAAAAGCGTTATAAGCATTTCAATGGTATGTATAAACGAATATTTTTAAAATATTAAACAAATTAACATTTTATTTAAGAACATTTTGGTTAATTTTGAAGCAACGACTCCGTGGTTTGTTTGAAATTAATCAATGTAGGCATGATGGCAAATGTCAATAAGAAATAAAAAAAAATCTCATAAAAAGTCAAGTTTGAGATAGACGTTTAATTTCAATATCACTGAAATCGCATCGAGAAACTTATTAAACCAATTAAAGTTCTATGTCAATGTTTCGGATCAATAATACAGATTAATTTCCTATATGACGGAATTTCTTATAAACTATCTGTATAACCCTGAACATTATTGTGAAAGGTTAACGTTCGTTAACATACACTTTGTTCTCATCGCAAATTACACCTGAATTAAATCTGAGAAGCTAAGCAGGCTTTAAGGGCACACTTAACCCTTGTGTAGTGTTGAGGATGGGGCTCGGAAGCTTTTAATTAGGCTCTTGAGACAACAGATAGACACCTGAGGTTTACGACAAGGTGATTCATTTGTAAAAAAACTTAGGGGGGATTTACTTGACAGCCGGTTTCGGGTGTTTTGTTTATTTTTGAGTAACTGTTTTATTGAATCTAATAGTTTTGAAACAACATTGACTGAACAGTTTTTATTTAAATGCAAGACTGTTTACAATTACATAGAAATTATACATTGGTCCTATTATTCATTAAACTTTTTTTAAAGAGTGTGTAACATTGTATAATACGTCGGTATGAAGGTACAATTTTATTTAAATTAAAATCTGAAATAAAAAATGTGCTCTTGAACCGGCGTAAAAGAACCTTAAACTTATTTAAAAACAACACTACATTACGTTAAGTCAAGGACCGAATTTCGAAAAATAGCATATTATTTAAGTCAGCGAGAAAGCTTTTTAATAATTAAAATTAGTGAAAAACTCAACAATATCGGAGGACGCGATGGTAGCAATTACCACATTCACGTACACGAGATTAGCTTATGTTAAAAAATAAATAAATGAAAAAACAGTACCTAAAACGTTTGATTGTAATAATACACCGTCTAAAGGCAACGAAGGGTGAATATTTGGCGTCATTAAATTAATAAATTTAAAACAGGTCAAAGTACATTTGCATTCAGACATATTCAAGAATGTATGTTGTCAGTCAAGTAGAAATAAGTAATAAAACTGTTTGCCCTTTCTGATTGATATCAATTCAATAACGCCAGTGGGATAATTTGAACAAAACTCCTGAATCCAACTTTGACATTTTCAACACATGAGGTGTACTTTAAAGTCAGGCTGATAAATGATTATTCATAAGTAACACCTTTTTTAAGTGCTGATTTTTTTTAAAATCGAATCGCCTTTTGTTTAAAAATTGCTCGGTTCAACTCAGACTTTTACTTTTTAAGTGTAAGCATTTTAGTAACTATCTACACTACACTGTGATTTAAAAGGGTCAGGTTTTACAATTGCACAATAATTATTTTTAAAATATTCGTTTGAAATCAAAGAAACTGAAAGCTGCCTGTCACTTTTTTTATGTTTCAAAAAGATTTGATGAGTGTTACAATCTTTATATTTGTCTGCTGTGCGATCATGACATCATGATTTTTAAAATTTCTTTATTTATAATACGAAAACAATATTTTCATAAACACCAAAGTGTTTTCCTCCCGGTTCGCCTAAGGAAGTGTACCACTTTGAGGCGAGCGAATGCCAGCTCCCACACCGTATCGCGGAATCTTTGAGACAAGATAGTTATACAAGTTTAGTTCAGTATATGTTTGGAGAGGCCATGATTACAAAGTGATCCTACATATTGTCATCTAAAATTGACTTGGCTAGTGAATGGCTGTTTACCATCGTTTAGATATCCTCTTCATTCCGGTATTGTATGAAGTCTTACTGAGGATAATACGAGTTTGTATTCAATATCATTGTATGACATATCAACCGCACGGGGATTCTACATGACTGTAGTGCGCGGGATAATACAAGTTTACTTTCAATAACATTGCAGTATCATCCCAAGTACAGATTATACTAGAGATAATACAATCATTGTATAAGCACGATATGTCAAGTTAAATGTACCTAAGCTAAAAGAAAAACGTACTTTGAGTAACACTCGTTGAGATGCCAAGAGTGCATCGACCAAACAGCTGATTTTTTCATCGTTTTATTTGAAAATACTGACTCGATGAAATGTCAATAGGTTTCTGCTCGTAATAACCGAAACTTACAGGGCATCAAAATGCATTAATCAAACTTGTGGCAGAAACATATGACTGGTTATTAAAGAAAACAGATGATACATTTTTCGCCTTACAAAAAACATAACAGTCGCCGTTCACATCAGCAAACGCGTAGGCAGTCAGTACATCAATAAACAAATCAAAATTAATCAGTAATGTTTTTAAAACTAAATAAACTTTTCGCATTTCAATGAATTTTATTTTTTGTGATCGAAAGCCGTGTCCATGAGGTTGAGCGTGGGTTTTAGTTATTTAAAGTAGACTTTCCATCAAATATGAACCACAAAATAAAGACTATTTACACTACGAGGACTTTCTCTAACCACAGAGTCATGCGGTTTAACTTCAAGAAACAGAGTATAACTAACACCTTAAAAACCACTGAACAAGATTGTTTACACACACATTTTGAAGGTAGCTGAGAGGAGACTTATAGAAATTTACTAGAAAATCATTTGAAAGCGTCAAAATAATAATAATGGAACTATTATTACACTTTAGCGATTGTGTTTGAGAAATAAATAATCTTAATTTATGCTGCTAATATTTCACAACATCAGGCTTACTCAGAGATTATGAACAAATATTGTTGTAAAATATCTTAAATTTTTAGTATCTGCAATTATCACACATGTATTTAATTTGATGTATTTCTTTAATTTGATCTTAGCTCATTGTTAGCTAATATGCACAATATACCTAAAAAAAAAAAAAAAAATAGTAATGTAAAATATAACTTTTTTATAACAATATTGAACATTTAACGTTTTAGTGCGCATTAATCAAACTTACCGATATGACGCTCGTCATGGCTGCAATAATATATGATTTTCTGTAAACTGGACTCAAAGTCTTTGCGAATCATCCACGTTACGTCAAGTGTCCTGTGTTTTTCCAAGTGATTCCGTTTCAAGTTTCATTTATAATGCCCGTCCACTTCGTATTTAACGACTGCGCTCGATCGATTTCTTCGCGACTATTATCACCAGTTTACGTAAAGCTGGCTGCAAGAAATCACGACCGAACTGACCACTCAAAAACAAGTCTTGCACGGTAATTGTCGGAGAATGTGTCTAAATGATGTGTCTCTCTTGGCTATCAGCCACAATGATTGATTGCTAATCTAAATGCACCTCCTATACTAGCGAGCTCTTCTTTACATTCGAGCAGGTCTTTTCATGGCTAAGCTCCGCCCACTTTTGTCGCGCGACTTTAACAGGACAGACCTTTCATTAAAGGATTGACGAATTTTAAAGTAGTATAAGGAATTGCTAGATATGTTTATATTATGTTGAGGTTATTATTATGAGCATAATATAAAACAAAAAGTAGAAAAAACTAATATCATTGGGATCGTTATTTTTACAATTCAACCCCGCACGGGATGTGCTTCACAGGAAATATTAGTAGCTTAAGATTGAGTCAGATTGTTTTTTTTCAAATATACATGTACGCTCTGTTTTTGTTCAGGAAACATTATAGAGTAAAAAGTATTATTCCAAAACTGCAATCCAAGGCAAACTGTCTCATCCGTGCCAATTGGACATGCCTTGAAGCCACTAGTATAATTTTAGCCAATTCAAATGTTTAATATTCTATAGGAAACACGACCGTTTTGGTTGTTTAATTATGCGTATGAAAACTCTTTCTCTCCGCCATTGAATAGCGAGACTCGTCTGTACAAAAGAAATTTTGTTCTCCCGTTTCAGGGCACAAAACACTAAGCCGGCCAAAAGATTGAAGCTTTGTCATAAAAATAAATTCAGCCCAAACATGCTTGTAGAAATGTTGATGATGAACGCGTCTAAACAATGAATTTATGTTACTCTTTGTCTTCGAGTTAAACAAGTGTGCATTTTTGCTGTTTTTTCTCTAATCTGTTTATTTACAATATTATCTGACTGAATTATCCATGTTTTGCAGTTTTGCATTTTTTACAGAAAACAATTTTTAAAAGCCAATTATTTTTTCTTTCATTACATTTCAGAAGCAACTTATCTGAAATAAATAAAAATTTATAAAATATTAAAAACGATTTTTTAGATACCGAAGTCAGGTATAATTTCTCATCTTATTAAATTTGATAATAATATTTAAAAGTCTTAGTTATTGATTTAAATTTAGTCACAGATGGGTTGACTAGTTGAGCTAATTGTAAGTAGCAATGGATAAGGAAAACGTGAGAAAATAATGCAAAAAATATCAGAATTGATCAAACTAAAGTTTCAGAATGCCGGAATCGGATCCATGAAATTCAAAGGCCCAAAGCCAATAAAACTAAACAATACGATAGGATTCACTTACAGTATAATGCATTAAGTTGTTCACCGTACAGAAAGCTGTCGTCATAATTCTGTCAACATACTCAAACTTATTAACAAAAAGTTTTTTTGAAAATCGACAAAAACAACAACTGTTTTTTAAAGTGAATCTCAGGGGTGAATGGAACAGAGCCGAGTTGGTCAATAGAACGTCGATAACTGACTTTTGAATTTATTTGGACGTAATACCAGACCAATTAATATTGTAATAACATTTTAGGAGTAGTTTTGTCAAAATTTTGTCAAACTCTAGAGGGTATTTTATCTGATTTTCTGTTCATACTGCTTATGTCGCTCCGAAAGCAACAAAGCTAACTGAGGCTGACAACTGGTAGTTTCGTAAGATGTATATAATTATTCTATAAACAGAACACCTCCCAAAGAATGGAATCACAATGACTAAATTTGTAGTTTGCCTCAGATAGTATAGTATTATTATATTGAAGCCAATAGTGGAATAGAATATATCTACTGATTAAACTTGACATAGGCGTTACGAGTTATAGGATAATACCAGGTCTCAGTTAGAAAGTAATAACAGTGCTTAAACTACGGTACACTGTCATTGTTACTGTACTTGTCCACGAATCCTGAATACTGACTGCGGGGTGAGCCAGTGAAGCGATGACATTAGTCACTGGGTCACCTATTAAAAATGGACTTCTTTTCAAAAAAAAAACCGGCACGACAACTAGAAGGTGAGCAAAACATGACGTCCACAACGATCAGAACGTGAGCGAAAAACTTGTGTGAACTTGTCTAGGCAAAGTTGTGTCACAATAGGAAAAAAGATTTACGTCCCACGTTCACGTTCGCGTATACGTGTAACCAAACCTCTCTATAAAAAAGTAAGTCCAGTCAGTAATGTTTTTGTTTCTTTATTTTTTTAAAGTTTGTTTAAATAATTTTAAAATTAAAAATCGAAATTACTTGCACATATTTTTGAAAAGGTTCCAATAAATCCGTCCGGTCGTCATGACAACGTAGAACCCTGGACAACTCAAAGCTGGTCAAAAAGCACAGCGGACGGATACTGAACCTTTCAAAAAACCAACAGCAAAAAACAAAAGTTGTTTTTTTGAAGTCTGATTTTTGATTTTCAAGTAGACGCGGACCGTGGCCCGGCAAGTCCAGGGATGGAGTCGGTAATGTTTACAGTGCCAACGAATTCAACTATCTGCACAGTTGCCGGGTCCGACACTTTTCAAGAATAAACGAAAATAGATACATAAATGTTGTTTGCTTTTTCATGAAATAAAGCAAATTTGAATTCCCACTGCCAGAATTCAAGTGTGTAAACTATAAATGCCACAGACAGGTGAATTGCGTAAAACAGGTAGTTTTCAAGCCGGGTAAACCCATTAGTACCTGTCTTTTGTTTAACATGTCCTGGGGCTCTTTGTTAACTACGTGTTTATGAGCCCCTAACCTAGTATTATCTATTATGTGTGATGTTTATCCGTATTATTGACCGGTTAATCGCCACCATGATAGCCTGTCGTGTAAATGGAAAGGCGTGATTTAAAATAAATATTATCTTGATCACTTATAGTTAACCAAAATATAGCAGGTTGTTGATAAAGGCGATTTTTCTAAATAATATAACAGATTTTTAAATCACACCAGCAGTCAGTGTGGTATTTTTAAAGATTCGTTTCATTCAATAAAGACGTCTATGCATACCTTTTCAGTTCGTTTTAATTAACTACATTCAAAGTGAAAGAGATTTGCCATTGTGTATAAAACATGAATCTCTGAAAAATGTTTAAAAAGCGACAGTATTTCATTTTTGCTGACCGGCTACAATTTTCCGCCATCAGAACTGATCGCCCCACATTTTAGTGCCATTTTTCGAAAGTTCACCGTGCTGTTTCGCAAGTAATTTATTACCAAAGAAAAAGCAACATTTTTAAATATCTGAATTTCTAACAGACATTAAATTTAAAATTGACAATTTAAAGTTGTTTAACTGATCACCCGCGGCATTTCACTCATCAAGAGAGAAGTTATCAAAACGTTGCTATTCAGCAAAGATCTGAAGACGCTTGCCTGAGGATGAACAAGGGTCGTGTATTGTTAGCACACACCAGGGGGCTCTCTTGATGGTGGGATAGGTTCCTTTAAATGAGCATGTGAATTGCACAAATTAATCACAGCGTCACAGGAGTCTAGAAAACGCAACAGCGACGCCACAAAGCGGACACTTGTTCAGAAAAGATAATCGACAGTCTATAGCCGCGAGGTAGTACTCACAGAGACACGAGATGACGTGTTTTAGCGCTATTAAAGATAATCAAAAAGTTGCTCAAGCGAAGAAAATATTTATGCGGAATTTGTTTGGGATTAGAATGGGACTACGACGAACTCACTAGGAGAAATGGACGACAGAGATAATAGCGAATTAAAGTGGCAATCCTGTCGGTGGGTCAATGTGGGTTGTGTGAAGGGGTCCATTGGAGGGCAGGTTGAACGTGTTTCTTGTAACACCTTGTAATTCATTAAGTACGCTAGCACTTATTATTGGTGTGACCTTGACCCTTGATTCTGTTTGTAGTGGGAAATAATTATAAAGAACTGACTTAAATGATTAAATCTGTAATCACCTATCACCCGCACCGCACGGTAAAGCCTCGTAAAGGGGTATCATCAAATTAATCACCCATGTGTAATGTAATGTCACTCACACTGTGGACGGGGTTCACCAGTTTCCATGTTATTAAACATTTATATGCATATTTTCGCAAATGCATTCAAAACATGTGCCAAAATTACACCCGGGAATCACACATAGATTTCTTATTCATATACTCAATAGGTTCACCATGGGACAAACTTTTTGGTAAAAAATATATTTGTTGAGATGTTTTGAAAATACAGTCTAATCTAAATTATTTGTGAATATTAAAACACAACATTTAGGTTGCATTCAAATGAAGAATATGTTTTTCATGGACCGACTCAGGGCTCCGTCAAAACCAGGATGTTGCCGGTTCGAATCCGGGTAGACCTAGAGCTGAAAACAGAAAGGTCTGTTTCACCCCTATGCTCCGGGTTTGTAAACTGCATTGTAAAAATCGGTTAATAAATACTGAAATTATTATTATTATTATTATTATTATTATTATTATTATTATTATTATTTTATGACCTCCTGATTAATAGACCGGCAGTTCTGTTAATGTTAAACATGAATTAATAAGAATGCGTCAATTTGACGAAATAAAATGGTGAAATACATTTGCTTCGTATTACGAACTGCGAAGTAATTAGAACTATGCTATAGAAAATGAGAAAAATGTCAAATAAGCAAAAATAGCTAAATTATCATTCATGTTCACGCGAACAAATAATGGCATTTGAAACCGCTAACATATTTAAAGGATTCTTGTAACTTAAATCACCGTGTCAACTAGACAAGCCAGGCGGAATGATTAGACTCATTATTAAGCGTGATTTGACCAAATTAGATGAAAGATGAGCGGAGTAATATGAAGATGTTTTTTCAAGTGTAGAAAGTGAATCATATACACAGATGTTATACATATGTTTATAATGATATTAAATATACACAATGTGGATTGTGAATATTGGTAAAATATTCTCAAAACTTATTAAAAATCTTAGCTTTTTTGACACCGATTCAAAATTAATGTCTGTCCTTGTCTAAAAAGTAATTACTCCCAACTTTGTACCACCGTGAAACTGATTTTTACTAGATAAATGTAGGCCTAACCAATAAAAAGTACTTCACGCGAATATTCATCATTTTATACGTTATAGTTCAAAAAGTATCAGATTATATTGAAATTTGTAATTTGTGTAAATATTTTAAATTTGCTGACGTGTAATAAAAATGATGAAATTGCAGTTCAAATAAAAATTCAAAAATAATTTCAAAATTCTTCTTATTTAAACAAATATTCAGTAAAAAAACTCTTTGAAGTCAACAATAATTCAAAAAAATTCTCAATATAATAAACATCACAAAACTTCTAAGCCGAAAAAAAAATCAAAATTATTGTAATTTCAACAAAATTTGAATGCCAAAAATTCGGAATAATTGACTTTCTGGAACAACGGACCTCAATGATCTGACCTGCTGTTTTACACGCCTGTTCGGTCAGGAAAGGACCGGCGACTTCGACCGCAAAGTCGCAAAGTTGATAATGATTCGCTACCCCGAGCCATGGAAAGGTGTTGGTCGCCAGAAAACGCCAGGGCCGGGATATTTTTAAAGGCGATGCATTGTTCATGTTCAAGCTAAACAAATATATAACTACGAATACCTAAAAAAAAATTGTTTTATGACTTCGATAAAAGATTCAATCATCAGAATACCGAAAAAAAACATGTTTTGCAGTTATTGGGAAAATAACCACTGCTTGGTCCTTAAACCATTCTAAAGGCCTATTAAAGATGCATTACTGGCCCGTTTGCACCTTTTTTCTAGTCCAAACGCACTCTTGACATATCTACAACAGTCATTGATTAACTTTTAAACATACCCAATCATAAAACTGAGATATTTACTGAAAATAACAAAATTATAACACTCTCTAACATTCGACTATACACAACTACATCAAGTTGAGTCATGTGGTCAGTGTCACATGACACCTCTCTAATTTGTAAAACAAAGATAGCTGTGTCACTTTGGACAAAATGGCGAACATGTCGCAAATCGTGAAATAAACAGGCTATGAGTTTCTCCGTTGTAAGAGATTGGTAGTGGGAAATAAAAACAAAACTCCATATGACTGTAAAATTGAATTCCTTGTCGACATACTGATACCAAATTCATTCGTTAGAATAGGGTATATCTGCTGTAGAAACGGTCTTGTATTTCCCCTTTAAGGTTACGTAGGAGGTTTGTTAAAGATTTTCTTAATTGGACAGTCTTTCTTTCAGTAGAATTCTTAGGAAAAGGAAACGCTCGAACATGTTGTATAACTGCAAAATATCTTCAAAGCTATTTGCAAGAAAATATATTGACTAGAATATGATATTGTAGTTTCGATATTGATATTTTAGAACTCAGTGATCTCCGTTCTCTCAGCTGGCAATTATTTGCACCACACATAAATCTTATTGTTAATATACCTGAGATCAGACTCAAGGAAAAAAATCTTAGATGTTTCGTAATTATAACAAATAATCACTCGTGCGCCGTTAGCCAGGCTATGAAGTGGAGACGGTACTCAATTAACGTGCGTAGATAATAGG
>JAOXYC010255343.1:0-10043 GCA_028565715.1 Phoronis pallida
CCAAATTGAAGGTAAGGTGTTTTTTTTATTGAAAGTTCATTTCGATAATAATAGTTCATTCTAAATAATAGACTGTTCAAGGAAGAAAATTCCAATTACAGAGATAGCTGCTCCAATATTTAGGTGATAAGGATGAATGGCTGTCTTTTTTTTACTGCAAACACATGATAAGCATACTGGTTGTTTCCAGTTTAATGTCCAGAGTACAATTTTTTAAGTGTTTATAAACATGTTATTGAAGATAACCATTCAAAGGCCCTGGATTTTCTGAGAAGTCATCATCATGGATAGCACTAAGGTGATGTTTATATTTGCTGTTGCCTTTTGCATTGCATCAGCAACGCATGTGGTTCCGACTGGTTCTGATTTGTCAATGCAGCAGCTGGTTAAAGCTATGAGCCAGATTACGATTGAAAACACCAACTTGAAAAACCAATTGATCGGATTGCAAACTGTTGTTTCTCAACTGACATCGGCTCTGGATCAAACACTTCAGGATAAAGCGCAGAGCAACAACAGCAGTTTAATATGTGAAAAGAAACTGAACAAAGCCATTGATAACACAACTAAGTGTTCATTAATTCAGTTGGCATGCAACAAAGCGAGAGCGACAGCACTGAAGGATCTAAGCCGATGTGAAACTACGAAGGGAAGTTTGGAAAATGACAAAATCATCCACCACAATGTACTCAATGCATCAAAGTCTGCTCATGACGATTGCTTAGGACAGCTTGCAAGCAGTAAAGTACAACTTGCCAACACCAGAACACAACTTGGACAATGCAGACAGAAAGGACCAGTTTGTAAGTTTACAGCAATTGAATAAAATATAAGATGAAAAGTCACACAAAATTACTATAACTTAACATGATTTTGTGGAAAGACACATTCTATGAATCAAATGATGCAAAGCTGAAGAAACAGTATTTTATGATAATATCCAAATCAATAATGTTTTGTGCAAATTTCATTTATAGAAACAATCAATTAATTTGTGTTTTTGTAAAAAATATAAAATTTAACAACAAACAAATTTTACAGTTCCAAAAACTTGTCAAGAATGGAGGGCTGTTGGTTACAGAGAGAATGGCGACTATATGGTGGATCCGGATGGTCCAGGTGGCGTCAACAGACTACAGGTGGAGTGTGAGATGAACAGCCATACAGGATGGGCAGTTATGATCATGCACCATGATTCAGAGACACGAATGAATGCTGGTCCTAAAAACTTAGAGGATCCATTTACAAATATTCGCAAAGTGGTTTACAAGGCATCCATTCCACAAATTACCGCGGTTATAAGAAATTCATATAAATGTGAGCAGTTTATTAAGTATGAATGCTCTGCGAGTTTTCTGTCAGACCATGCAGCGTGGTATTCTCGTGATGGCACCCAAATGTTAAACTGGGGTGGGGCACCGTCAGGAAGTAGAAAATGTGGATGCGGCATGACCAACAGTTGTGACAAACCTGGTTATAAATGTAACTGTGACATAAATGATCGCACGTGGCGTTCCGACTCAGGTTGGTTGACTGATAAGAACACACTGCCAGTCACAAAAATGGCTTTTGGTGATTTGAGTGGGTCTGAAGCAGGTTACCACAGACTGGGACCACTGAGATGCTATACCACATAAGTACGTCATTGAATTGCTTTAAAAATTTGCCTAATTTCTAATTCTCAGTGGTTTTCCAATGCCTGTCTTCTGATAATCTAATTGCTTTTTGAATGTGTCCAAGAAATTTGTTTGTTTTGTCAGTTAAAACTAAGAACCTTAAGGAACACAACTGATTTCATTTGGAAGATACAAGTGTGATATTTAAATTGACATGATGAAATAATAAAGTTTGAACAAAGATAAGAATCTAGTTCTTATTTTTTTGAAAGATAAATGATAACTGCTTTCAGATATAACATGTTTCAATGGGATTGTACACCACTGAATGTAAAATTCGACCAATGCCTGTCATTTGTAGTTTCTGCCTTTAAAAACAAAGGATGGTGGTTTTTAAAAACAGTTCACATTGTATTCCAATCTTCCCCAAAGTGCAACATGTATCTATGTTTGATAGCTAGAAGATAACTGGCCTTTCTCATCAGCCCACTACATTTTGGGTTGAACGCACTCACCTGTTACACTCTCCATATCAAGTAACCATTTCATATCTTTAGTCATACTGGTCTGGCTTGACTCCTCCCCCGCTACTGTCCACTTCAGCTGTGTGGCTAGTTGACTGAGTGTCTTCTGGTCATTCGTCAACCACTTCACCAGGGTAATGACTGACTTGGCAACCAAACCATTACACACAGCAGCCATTTCAGCATTGAGGTCCTGTTCGGGTTGTTTGTTGAGCACGGCGAAATGTACGAGGGTGTCGCAAAGTTGATCCATGGCAGCTTGTTGATTTCCTGTAGCGTAAAGTAGTTTAGACATTTCCCGCTCAATCTTGAGTCCTTTTATGGAGTTGGTGTTGACTGAGGAGGCCCTTACTGTGCTGAGTGCCGTTAAAACGGAATCAGAGCCAATGTCCGTGATGTCGTGCACATGTTTTAAGACGTAACGCTCGGCCAGTTGAAAGTTGCCCTGCTTGCGACTATGACGTGCAGCGGAGAGAAGAAGAGTAGACAATGACCGGGAAGAGTCTGGAGAGTGCACTAGCTGACATTGCTTCTCTAGCAGAGAGCTCATCTTGTGAATGACTGATGACGAGTGATACTTTGGATGAAGGGAAGACTCCGACATCATGGGGATAATCTACAACATTGAAGAACATACGGTAAGCACTGCATTTCAAGTAAAAACTACGAAACATAAACAAGAGAACTGGTGAGTTATATACATTTTGTACTAAATGATGTCAATTCTTATTCAGCACGACAGAAGATTCGTCAAATTCAACAAGCACTCACCAAACTGTTTTCATCATTGTATAACTTGGCAACTCCACTAAGACTGTACATACACATCAATGTGTCGCTGGTCAGGTTTGGAGGCCAGTCATGTGACTTCGTCTTCAGGGCCGTTTCAGACATCTTCAGTGCATCAACCACAGCAAGATCATCCTTGTCCCTGATAAAAATCATTGACAACTCTTTTTATGGTGACTTGCAATCATATAATTTACACTAATTATGATGAGTTCAATCAAAGGCAAAAACATCCAAGTCCTTGATTTCTAAAGCCTTCACTCAGTTTTTCCAAGATAAGCAATCACATTGCAAAACAAGGTAGTCAAATGGGGGACATTTGTTCAAAGCAAGTTATGCTATTGGCTAACTTCTGGTGGCAAGGTGGACTGTTTTCTGAAGAATCCAGAATCATTTATTTGTCATTTGTGGTGCCAAGAGGTTTTTCTAAATTTCCAAATTAATCATTCTTATAGTGACATGTATGATAAGAATGAAAACAACATAAACATAGAGATTTGAGATTTCTTAAATGAGTTAAAAAATGTGCATATCAGCATCTTGGTTAAGATTTTGAGAAAAAAAAAATCATCATTGAATGATGGTATTTAAATACAAGGTTTTTTCTCTCACATGCTACCAAATATTTGCATTATGAACAATAATCCACAAACCTGTCTTTATAGAGAGAGCACATTGTGACAGCTCTCAGAAGCTGCTGATCACAGTGACTCATGATATTTCCCTTATCCCAGCTGACCCCAGACAGTTGATGTGTACCGAGCTGACTGGTGGAGGCTCCCGGCACGAGCTCAAGGTGCTGTTGCACCGAGGTGAAGTCCGAGGATTCAAAACTTGCCAGGGCTCTGAAAACATAACCCGGAACATAATTTAAATGTCATTTATCAAGCTAATACAACATAAACTGGTTGTTGTAAGCGATACCTGGAAATGCACTTTAATACTCCCAGCAGCCCTTTTCAAAACTTCTGACTCCTAGATGTACTATGGTCACAGTTATTTTTGAAGTTTGTGGAAACCAAAACAAAACTTTAATCAATATAGATGAAAACTTTTTAACAATACTTGAACTCTTCAGGGGGAAGATTTGAGTCTGGTGTGCATTTTGAACTAATTTCAAACTAACTTATACCTAAATTTCTGCCCTGACATCGGAGTTAAACCCACGGTTATTATAAACTTATACCTATAATAGGATTACACTCGTTCCTAATCAGACCAACTTACTTAATGTAGTTGATATCTATATCATTGTTGAAAGCAGTTTGCATCAGTTTCCCATTACATTCCTGTCTATACTGTTGTAGTTTCTCCTGCCAGTCGAGAAGTTCACCCCAACAGCCCAGAGACATGTAACAATCTGTGACCTACAAATAGAAATACAAAATCAAATGACAATTTTGAAGACAGAAAACTTTAGAACACAACTGAGAATCAAACCCAGGACTCACTGTTTGCAGACAGATGCTCTACCAACTGAATACATTAATTTGTAACAAAAACAAAGTTGACTTATTTCAAGGCAGAACTAATTAATCATCAGGATTTTTATTTACAAATCTAAGCTCTTATCACAAACATCCTTTTATTTTACAAATATCTCATACTCACCATCTTAGACAGTTGACAAGCAATGACAGGGTCATGTTCAGTAGGTTTAGCAAGAACATGCATCTTGTCTGTGTTAGCACGAGGACTGGTACTGGGGGAGATATAGTGACCATCTTTGTCACTAGGGGTCTCTTCCATCACATAGTCTTTAAAGGCTTGCTTCAGGTCTACCAGTGCGTCCTCGTATCTGTTTAAATGAAAACATCATACTTAGATTATGTGTATAATAATAATATAATGTTTTACAGCAGGCCTATGGCAATCAGTGTCTACAACAGAATAAAACAAATGCCATATTCTAATCAATGTTGTTTAAATGAGAAGTAAATAAACTAAAGATACTGTAGAAGTGCCAATAAAATATTTAAGGAGATAATCAAAAATGAATAAATGTTGCCAAAAGAATATGCTTGTGAAATGAACTGCAAAATTTTCAAATTTATAACATTTTGGACTATTCCTTTTAAAATAAAGTTTTCAAATTGGGGATTCCCTTAATCATACTTAGCCGAGGCCTTGTCAACAGCAGCCTTTAGGCCTGGTAGTTTCCTTCCCAGTATGTCTTTACTCCAGGCATAAAGACCTGTGATGGCTTCAGGACACTTTAGGTCATCGTAGGCTTGTACTAGATACATGATCACATGTTCAAACTCCGGCATCTAAAATAAAATTCAACATTCTAAATCCTCAAAAAAATACAAGTTTGAACATGAGCATTGGAACTTTGGCAAAGATTTCAGTAAAAAAGTTGTTTTTTTACTTTGCATTATGTCAAATTTTATGTTGTTGATATATGTTAGGACTGGTTAAGATGGAACTGTGTTATCAAACTCTAATGTTAAAATAAGTCACGTTTATAATGTAATGTTTTTAAAAAAATCTATCCAGAAATATTCCCAAATTTTCTGTCTCTTCAAAATTTATCACTTTCAACCAGTACATGCATAAATTAATTGTGTATTCTATGAATAACTTTTTGCATATTTTTGTGTAGGCTGCTGTGGTAACTTCCTTTAGCAATTCAATTTTTCGTTGTGCAAAATGAGGACAGGCTTTACTAAATTCTTCCTCCAACAGCTTTTAACCAATTTTAACAGAATTATTTACTCTTGCCTGTATTCACTATGAGCAGAATGAATGAACAAGACAGACTGTTAACACGATCCTAATAAATGATGCATATCTAAGTACACCATTTCAAAACCTGTCTCAAAACTTTTACCGCAGTGTTGCCAGACTCCTTCATTTCCCCCAGCAGTTGTGTTGCCTGTCGTACCACATAGGCACTCTGTCCTGCGTGAGAGGCGATCAGGATGATACACATACGTATCCTAGTCAACCATTCCTGACATGTTCCCTTGTTGGTGCGGAAGAACGTTCTCACCGCCTATCATGGAAATCAGTTTAAATTTTATTATTAAGAGCCTCTCAAAAATTAGTAATAAATGTTATACAATAAATTTAATGATCATGGTAATTAGTCATTCACTACATTCAATGCTCTTTTTATCAGAGCAAAATAAATTTTACACCATCCTCACCCAATAGTGTTATAATGAGATTGAATAACTTATAGTATAAATTGACAAAAAGTTCTAAAACTCTTGACTCGTAATCGACCCCAGGTGTTCTGCCAACTGAACCATCTCTGACAGAAGAATAATCTGTTTCAATACCTGGTCGAGAGTTCAGACTTTTCAAATTCATTAATCTTGCTAGTAAAGAGCAAACTTGGGCTTGTATGTCAACAATATGAAATTCCAAACCATAAAAGAGTATAAGTCACATTATCTAATATTGCGGTGAAACTTATACGTTAATGAGGGACCCAATACCTTAGTTGGTTGAGGCATAGCTATTGCACACCCCTCAAAGGCATTATACAGCAGTTTCTCCAAATGTTCCATGAACTGCAGTAACAAACTCACACTCAGTTGACAGGACTCATTGGAAGCTACAAAGATGAAATAAAGAATTTGAATTAAAGTGTCATCAAAATAAATGAATTTTGATTTATCCAGGAAGTGTAGTTGAGGCAGACTCAATTTCCAAAGTTAACCAATATTATTTGTTTCATCTCAATGTGACTGACTTGTTTGTTTTGAATTTCCGGGCCTTATTTTGTTATGATCTCAAAATAAGTCAAGACTTTAACAACAGCTTTAGGCTGTTCAATTTAGCTCCAATATTGGGATTATCTCACAGCATTAGCTATAAATTTTCAATTGAGGTTTTCAGTTGTGTTTTCCTCACCAGTCTTAGTAATGTCATCGCCAGCATTTCTGATCTCGGCGGCGTACTTCTTCAACGTGTTCTCAATAGTTGTGAAAGTCTCCTGTGGTTTACCCAGCGGGGTGCGTAGCTTGCTCTGCAGGCAGTACTGAGCACACTCCCATGTGGCCCAGAACCACAATAGACTGTCACTGCCGTCAACCTGGTGGGAACAAAATGGTGAAATCAGAAAATCTGAATAAAGAAGCCGGCTAGATAAAATAAACATGTGTGTTTCAATAGTTAACCTGATATTCTGTTGTCCGAGTTAAAATGAATATATAATGACAATATTTCATTCTGAGGTTTGATTTCCCAAGTCTTTTGCAAGTTTGAACGAGCTAGTCATTTTGTTTTCAGTTACACTTATACCAACAATTGCAAATTTCACAGAGGCACATATTTGTATTCACGAAATGTTTAACAACAAAAGAAATCAAGTTGAACATTCAGTGAGCGTGTACTTACCAAAGGCATTAGTGAAGTCTTGATATCTTGTCTTTGACAGCCATGGAAGATTCTCATTAACCAGGAACCACCACAAATTGACCTGCAAAGAAATGGTAAATAGATTATCGCCATGTATTATTATCATTACTAATTTATTTGAATTAAGTGTTTTTTTCTGGAATTTTTTAATTAAATAATTTTATATATTTAAACTTTATTATGTATTGTAAAGGTGGCGCCCAATCAGCGGGTTTTTAAAAAACCTTCGGGTTGTCTCCTATATTTGGAAATGCATACACTATTGTAATTTATGGTTTATTTGAATAAATGATTTTTCAATTTTCAAAAAAAAATTGCTTTAACAAAACTATACGGACAAAAAGTGTAACATTATTAACTGTTTAAATAAAATAGTATGAAAACATTTCACTTTCACAAGCACCTATACAGTAATAATATCATAGACATATATCAGAATGTCACATACTTTGGAACAGCATTGAAGAGAAGGAATCCCATGATGCTCCTGAAATCTTGTCCGTGAAAGTTGCCAGTGGGTGGTCTAGACATGTGCTGCCTCCTAGCGAGCCAAGCTTCAGATATACTGGGCGAGTCTTTACCCTTATCACAGAAAGAATCTGTGTCACATCTAAATAAAATAAGTAAACATTCATCAGTAATTAGGCTATTACAAAAAGTATCCAAATTGAATTGAATGGGAACACTATAGTTATGAAATGCTTAAATTTTAAATGTTAAAATACAATATTTCATGCAATAGACTAGGGTCCAATTTCCCAAAAGACAGTGTGAAGGGATAACATGTTCACTAGCACTAGCTGAGTACCCAGAATTTTTTTGTCTCAACAATTAAAATTCATACCAGGCCGAAACCCCATAGTATACCCATTGTTCTTTTAAGAACAAAGGTCCATACTACGTTTAAAAACAAAGGTCCATACTTCAGATATGCCACGGTAGTACTAAGCCATTGATATGAACTATGACGTTTACTACAGAGTTTCAGGCTGGCAGTAAATAAATTCAGTAATGTTTACCACATTGTTTTTCGTTTCTTTCCCTCTCTCAAAAGCCTCTTTCTGATTTTCACTATGATCACTTCATAATCATTATATTTCTACAGATCAGTCAGCATTCAATTTTGATAAGCACGCGCCTAATTTAAGATATCCCTTGTCACTAACTATTAAAGTGTTTTTTTTTCTTAAAAGAAATGGTTGCAATTTTACATACAAAAAAGATTATTATATCCTTAAACAGATTGAATCAAAGATGCTCATAAAAACACAATCAAGCCACATTCCAGTCCAACAAAGTCCCTGACAAAATTAAGTATCAAATGACTACTAAATCAATCAGCTAATAGTGCTGCTGAACAAACCTTGTTGCAACTTCTACTGGGATCAGCCTGAGTAAGATCATGTATTGTTCCGCCACTTCTGGACGTTGGTCATTCAGTCTCTGTATACACAACTGATATATACTGAAATTGAGTTATTTGACATTATATTAATTTGATTCGTTGTCAAGTTTAATGTTATTTAATTAAAACAGCACAACAGGTTTGATCAATGTAAAGTAATTGAGTTTGAAGCAAAACGTACTAATAGTTCATACTACCTTTCACTGAAAGCCATTTAGTAATATTGTATTATCAAATAACATATCCATCATAAATATGTATTTAGTGCAATTTGAACTCACTGTGTTAGAACGTCATCTTTCAGTACTGCTTTGGTCTTCATGATAGACTGTAGACACAAGCAACATCTCAATACTACATCTACTTCACTGCTGTAACCTGTAATAGAAAATATATCGTTACGATACAGCATTGGAAACTAAACGCACTTCAGCTTGTCAGGGAACCGAATCAAATCTAAACACTTACTGAGTTGTATTTTGCCATCAGAGAGTTCTTTACAGCAACATATGCATTTTCAACATAATGCTATCAAAAACATGTTTTCACCACTATCAGTAATAGTTAGAAAGATTCATTAGTACCCTTTAAGTGATATGTTTATTTTCTGTAGTTGTTATCTTTGCATATTTTGACACCAACTCCTCTTATAAACAAAAGTTGTTTAAATCATGAGCTTTCTTGTTCTCCATAATCTTATCAATCCTTTCATAGCATCTAAAAATATATCTTTCATGCAAAAAGTAACACTCAAAGGGGTTGTTACTTGTAAATGTCAAACTTTTGGTTGTGATAATATAATAAAGCTTAGTTACAATAAGAAAACAAATGGTTATATTTTTTCCAACTCACCAAGATTGAGGAGAAGTGGATACAGACTGGAGAACTGTTGTTTACTATATACATGTGGACTGGACTCAACTGATGTCACGATCTCGTGTAACCAATGAAGGGTCAGCAATCTGTAATGAAGTGTTATAATAATGAATCTGCATTCAATAGATATCCAGATTGGATAACTCCATTGCGTCAGTTTCAGGAATCACTAAACTTAGTATTAAAATAAATTTGTAAAGACAGAAAAATTCAGAACTGAACTGAGAATCAAACCCAGGTCTCCCTGATTTCAGGTCAGATGCTCTACCAACTGAGCTATCCAGCCCGTCCTAATTCTGTCCAAACCTTAACAGGCATATAGGGCTATAGCCAGTATATACCATTACTAGGGGTGGGACGATACACTTGTTTCTCGATTCGATTTGATTAATTACACTTCGATTCGATACATTTCGATTCGATATTCGATTAATTCAAAACAGCTACAGTAAATAACGAAGC
>JAOXYC010255454.1:0-10041 GCA_028565715.1 Phoronis pallida
GATATAATTTATACAGTGATATTGTTCAACATTTATTCCTGATGATGATATTGGTTTAATATCGAAACGTCGACCACGATGAATTTCAGCGTCTTTGTTTTTGTTTTCAATTTTCTACTGACTCTATGGCCAAAAACAAATCTCATTTACCCTAATTACTGCTAACGTAAACCTACAAAAATACATAAAATGCTAATTATATGATATACTAAACTAAAAAAACTAATTCAAATCGCAAGAATACTGTTTTTAATCTTAAACAAATGAATATTGAAATTATTTAAACAAATTTCTTTATAAACTTTACGTATTTCTTTCAAAATTAAATAAAGTTAAAATGAAATTCATAAAATCAAGAATGTTTAAACTTACAACGCTAATTCCCTTGAATTTATCCACACACAAAAAATCAAGTTCTTATACTCTGGTGTAACCTTTTGGATAGCATTGATAACTTGAATACCTATTTTGAACTTAAGATTCAAACCATGAGATATTCATAAATCTGGACTAAATAATTCACTAGATTTTCTAAAAGTTAAAGCAAGGTTACTTTACAAACAGCTGTTAAAACAAGTATGTGAATTTCCTAGCAATTAAATCAAATTATAATAAAATTCAATGAACAACACTACGGATATTTAATAAAAATATTAACCTTGTCACCGTCGTACAAATAGGTATTAATTCTTCAGTTTAAAAATATAAAGTTTGACTACAAATTTGCTCCGGTTACACGGTCACTTTTTCGGGTGGAAATTTCGCCCGGAGCAACTTGCGCCATCGGTTACACGGCCACTTAATGGTGGAGATTTCGCCCGGATCAACTTGCGCTAGTTTTAAAAAATACGCACTTAATGCTAATTGCGCAACACGCGCAAACGCTGTTCAAGAAAATGTTTTCACGTCAAAAAAATATAATAGCGAACAACTAAAAGGCAGTTCGCTTTATGGTTAACCAGTATTCGAAATAAGAATTAAGCTACAACTTTTCAATACTGTGCCTATCGACTTCCGTTGTCGACTGGACGTCTTGAGTAGGTAGCAATAATACAGAGCCAAAACAGGTTTGAGTGAGCGTGGATTTCTATCTATCTATCTAACCCCTTTCACACCGGTGAGGCGCATAGGGCGTCAACAAGGGCTCTCCATCTGACTCTGTTGTTTGCTACCACTTCCAGGGAATTCAGGGGTTGGTTCTGCTCTGCAGCCTCCGCTTCCAGTGTTCGGTGCCAGCTGGTTCTTGGTCGGCCTCTCCTTCTGCGTCCTTGTGGGTTCCATCTCACTGCCTGTCTTGTGATGCATGTGGGTGGCTTCCGCAATGTGTGTCCCAACCATCCCCATTTCCTTCTTCTTATCTGGATCTGTACTGTCTCTTGACCTGTTCTTCTCCATAGCTCTCTGTTACTGATAGAGCGTGGATTTAACCAAAGTTAAATTCTTTTCCAGGCTTTGTTGAATAAATAAATGGTTCTCGTGAATTTTAATGTCAAGTTCGGTTCGTACTGAAGAAGTGATTTGAATTCACCCTTGGCTTTAAAAAAGTCCCCTAAAATAATGGAGGCCGATATAACATCGCGATTCTGCATTGTTTGATTTGAGTTTTGCTTTGCGTCCACGTGTCGTGTGATCATCGACTCGGGTTAGATTCAAAATGACGTCATTATATTTGTCATTTTTATGACGAATGTGAGTAGGCCTAGACTAAAGATAAATGGGCAAATTCAAAATAAAATCTACTATACAGCGGGAGTGAAAGTCTGGTGAGACTTTTAAACAGGGTTATTTTTAAAGTCTGCTACATGTAGTGTAGCTAAGTAACATCCCTTGAATAACGCACGGGCGAAATTAAAAACTCACGCCGCAGGCGTGACATTTAGACACTATGTTTTAGAAACGTGTGTTGTTCGCATTCAAGGCAGTGCCTTATTACCATATTATTTTTTAACTCCGTATGTTGATTGTGCGCATGCGATCCCAGTTTGGCACTTCTGCCTTAACACCAGTACCCGGTTACACGGTCATTTCACCCGGGGCAAGTTGCTCCGGGCGAAACTCCACCACCTCCAGAGGTGGTGGAAATTTCCCACTGGTGTCAATTTGCTCCGAGTTAAAAACATCGGTTACACTGTCATTTCACCCCGAGCAAGTTGCTCTGGGCGAAATTTCCACCCGAAAAAGTGGCCGTGTAACCGGGGCATTAGGAACACTATGCCCCGCATACAAACGTAAATTATAAAGAAAACTGTAGAAACACAATATAATTCGCATCCAGTTGAGCTAGAGAACGTCGTCCAGTCTTCAAAATAGAGAATGATTTACAATCTATCTGAAAACAAATGGCTAATTCCGCATAACAAAAACACTGGACAAAATAGAAAATAATATGTGGGTTGATTCTCGCCTACATTGTAGATTTGGTCTTTCAAAACATATTTTGATGACGATTGCTTCCTATATTCAGAATTTAATACAGTTATACCAAAACATTCACTGAATCTCTGAACTTGTATTATATAATGCTAGTAGTAGGCCTATACTATAATAAAGCAGAGGTGAGTTCAAAACATCCTGTGCAATAATGATGATGACTAATTCAATCTGACATCAAGTTACAACAACATACTTTTAATTAAGAATTAACAACACTTTAAGCAAATTAATGATACACAATACACTCCGAATGCGCTCCTCCCGACTTGTATATCTGAAGGTCCTTTGTGACCTTATTTGTTTCTCAGATTCCCAAACCACTACAGGATACCGCCCACAGGGATACCACCTCAAGCATAGGTAAGACTATAAAGTCTGCACCAAATACCAAGCTTCAGTTACTGTCCAACTGATACTCTCCAAACACATTGTCATGAAAGCTACATGATAACCGTATGGTGTGTCCGAAAATGGCAGGCTTTTACCATACCAACTGAGGGCTCAACCACTCAACTTCCTGAGAATAAAAATATTTAATTTTCTATTTATAGACCCAGATGTGATGGACTTCCTGGAGAGACTGGGATTTGAATGTTATGCTCCTGCATTTGCACGCGAGAGGATTAATAGCCACTCTCTGATAGAGCTGACTTTGGATCTGCTCACAGGCAAACTGGGTAAATTTAATATACTCTTTGCTATACAAATAATGATAATAATAATAAAAATTATAATGCCCTTTGCCAAAGAAAAGTACCTAAAATCCTTGCTTGTGCTTATATAGTGCATTTTTATTCAAAGTGCTGATTACCCAGTGAGTGGCTCATGGATGACATTTCATGTCATTGCAGCTTCTAGTTCTACTCCGCCTCGGTCTTATTCTCATCTCTTTTATGAAATGTCTTGCTTTTTTCTAATAGGACTTCCACTTGGACCAAGTGTGATTATGATGAAGAAAATTGAAGGCATGGGTCCTTACGAGTATCCGGATATTACCGAATCACCAACAGCCCACCCCTATGCCTATGGAAAGAAGAATGAAGGCATGGGTCCTCACGAGTATGATGATGTTACGGAACCACCCAAAGATCACCCCTATGTCAACGTGGCCTCATCCTCGTATGAACAGCTTAGTCATGCAGAAGGAAAAGAAACGGCATACACATCTATACAGCCAACAGTCTATGAAGGTTTAGCAACAGATGGCGTTTCTGCTGGACAGTATGCTGCTTTGAACGATATAAATAACACAAGATCAGTATATGTTGATATAATACCTAATTAATTCATTGATAAAAACAGTTTTTAAACTTTTTTTCAATCAAAAAAGACAAAACCATGTATATTTTCAGAATAATATCGTGCACAGTTTTGCCACAAGGCTTGATCATTGGCCATAACAAAACCATTATGAATTTGAAGACAGAAAAAATCTAAACTGAACTGGGAATCGAACTCGGGTTTCCCTGATTGTGATGTGCCCTTATACTCTTCATTCTTGGTTGTAGTGTTCATTGCCATGCCCAGTGTTCGATTTTTTCGCCCTTTTATGTTTCCAGTAATTAATGGCTATCATACCCTTCAGCCTGTGGGATTTGGCTGTTGGGGCCCATGAACCATTATCCATTGTTTGTGCTGTTTACTCACACGGCACCTAACTCATTCACAAGGTCTTTCATTCAACACCCACACAAAGATCGAGTAAAAACAATTTTAATTAAAAAACTCCTAGCGCTGGCTGACCAATTTTAAAAATTGGCATTATACGGTTATTGCTCAAGACGGTCAGTGTATTCTCATCGAATGAATGTCAGCGAGGATTAGTTTTGGCCGTTGCAAATTATTTTCACACTTGATTGTCTCGATCCACATTTGGCATGGCTGCTTATACATGTCATTTGTTGCAATCAAGGTAGTTCTATATTGTTAATGCCTGGCAAGATGGACTGTACAATGGACAAATGGTGGAATAACTTTTTGATGAAAAATCAACTGTGCCATCCGTACCTTTTTTTAAAAATGTTTTTACATTTTCTGCATTAAGTAACACTGATAATTCCTGTGAAATTTGTCATTGTTCATTGGTGTTTCTGCCATAAAAATGGGCTTCCTGTGCATAATATTTTTTAAGAGTACATTTATTTTATGGTACCTCATTCTGTTTTAAGACAAGAATCTTATTTCTTTACATCATAGTGTTTTACATCATTGAATATGTTTTGTGGTTTATACGTGTTCAAACATTTTTGGCTCTATTATTTTAAAAAAACTGTTGTTTTTAAAACTTTTGTTTATATTGAAGTGAAATCTTACCACTCGGTTTACATGAAATGTAAGTTATGTAATCTTGCTTTAGCGAGAAACTGAATCTGTGCAACACATATCTCTAATGACATATTTTTATCATACTTGTATTTTGATATGGATGTTTTTCAGTATGACCTTTTACAATCATTAAGCATTCCTGATATGATGTTCTTCTATTGTGTTGTTGGTTATAGTCAGGAAAATATCTTCTTTGAAACAAATGTCTTTTTGAAACCCATGTGCCTCACTTTTCGATCTGATTTCAATCCTGTTGTATGACTGACTGTTCATGATACAGCCATATAATATAGGAAGGACTTGGAATTATACGGTATCTATCAGTGAGATGTCTGAGTTTCAAATAGGCATTTTGCCTCCAAGAAGGCATTTTCCTGTTTTATGCTACAATACATTGTACATGTTTGCTTGTATCATCAGTGCTTGCAGTTAAATTTTTTACTAGGAGCATAATGTTTTTCCCAATATTCCTTTGTGATTTTTATGACAGTAGACTATATTTATGCAATGTATTTTTTTTTTGTGACTTCTTTTTATGGGATTAGTATGTAACATATACTTAGTTTAGATAGTTTTTATGACTAACGTTCTTATATTGTTGTACCATCAATGCTTCATTTTTATCAGACATGGCATATTCTTGCCAACACGGCATTCCTTTACTACTTAAAAGGTGTACATCACTACTTACGAATGTGAAATTATCAAGTATTGAATGAGGTCAATTTTTGTGACATATTGCATTCTAACATTCACCTGAACGAATAACTAGCCTCGCTTCTTCCGGAAATCTCTATACAGGCGGCCTTATGTGACTTGATGAAATATCTTTTGCGTGACAAGATAACTCGACAATGATCAAACTGTGTTGAAGAAACGGATGAAAACGTCGTATTTCAATAATTGATAATTCGACATTCGTAAGTAGCAATGTATGCGTTTAAGGTATTTTAAGAAATGACAATTTATGTATTGAACAATTTTTATGACCAGAGGTTGTGGACAATATTTTTGTAAAAATGATGAATATCATCCTCAATTTTTTTTTTCATGTTTCTATAAATTACTCTCATTTTCACTTTGTTATCGAGTCCTGTGTTAGTATCCTTACTCACAAATGGACAATGTGGACACTCATGATACTCTTTATAATTGCTCAGTGTATTTTCTGCTTGTGTTACTAGGTTTGATGATCTAACATTTTATGCAAAACGTTTACTAGGTTTGATGATCTAACATTTGATGCAAAATGTTTAAGGAGTATGAACTCGGCTTATAACAATTTCCTTTCCTTTATGTTTGTTTCGGCATTGTACTAAATAATACAGTTTTCCATGATTTTTTTGTGAGTGCCATACATATTTTCTACACAAGCCTAAATATTTTTGCTGCCTTGTAATTCTCATTTTTGTTCCATAGTTTTTGAACAATATACATACATTAAACAGGAAGCGTTCTTAGTTTTAACTTGAAGACCTAAATTTGTGGAGAGCAATGGAAAACACTTTACATTACAAACATTTTTGGTATTGCAATTGGTGCACATTTATTTGAGCATGCACCTAGTATACAAATTTGGGGTGACTTTGCTTCTCATTTTACTTGTCTTTTTAGATTTCACTTTAAGGTTAGGTGGGAGGTTTAACCCGGCTGTAGATTTTACGCGTTTTACAGGGTCTAAAACCTGTTAACCATGTAAAACGCTCTGTATAGCGTGTAAAGCGCTCTGTAAACGGTGTAAAAAATTACACAGTACTGTGTAAACCACCTTAAAAAATTACACAGTAGTGTGTAAAGCGTGTAAAAAATTACACAGTACCGTGTAAAGGGTGTAAAATGCTCTGTAAACCATGTAAAAAATTTACACAGTACTGTGTAAACCATGTAAAAAATTACACAGTACCGTGTAAAGGTTGTAAAACGCTCTGTAAACCATGTAAAAAATTACACAATACTGTGTAAACCATGTAAAAAATTACACAGTATGGTGTAAAGGGTGTAAAACGCTCCGTAAACGGTGTAAAAACTTACACAGTACTGTGTAAACAGTGTAAAATTTTACAGGGTACTGTGTAAACGTGTAAAACGCTCTGAAAACGGTGTAAAAAATTACACAGTACTCTGAACGCTCTGTAAACCGTGTAAAACTTTACAGGGTTTTGTGGAATTTTCTAATTATAGTATTTGTGTATAAATCCTTTGTCAAGCATTTTCTAGGTCAATTGCTGTACCCATTGAACTGAGAATTTCATTGGTACATTTGAATTTGGACTGAAAACCTGAGAGGGTGTCCATTTTGAAATCACAGTTGGAATAATTTCAAAGTAAGAGGGTTGCTGCTTTTACAGGTATTTTAGCATCAAATAGTCTTTATTTAAGATCATAATTTAATGTGTTACCATGAGGAGCACATCCTGGAGGAACAGGAAATCAGTTTGGTGACTTAGATCTAGACATATTTAGCTTCATTGCATAGGGATGTGATCTGAATGATTCAGTAGCAATAAGTCTTACACAGCCAGGGGCAGAGCATTTTTACACACTAGTTAAAGGCAGGTTAGTGTTGACTATAAACTATAGATTTTTATTATATTGACATTTGCTTTGGATGATGAATTAATTCTTCACAATAAATCACTAAACAAGTTTCTATTTGACTCAGGTATAAATGTATCAGTAGGTGTAAATTTTGCACATGGTGTTCTTAATGGTTCAGTATAACCAAGAACTTATCACTGAGAATCTTCAACTGCGCCGGCCCCGCTACGCTAAAATTGAAGATATTTTTAAAAATAAAGCACAACTCTCGGGTTTTTTAGCATCAAATTACAGTTCGACCACTTTTTTAATCTATCTGAAAGTTTCATTACAATCGCTGATCGTTAAATTAGTTCAATTCGCAATAAATCGATACATCACCTTCGTGTTGGGTCGCGCTTTATCTGTGTACTTATCTAGCAGTTCTTTTCAGTGACACTTGGTGGCGCATTGCTGTCTGGACCAATCAGATTGCAGTAAAGTCAATGCGCGCCAACTACCGCCGGTATAGCACAAAACAATATTTGCTTTGTACATCACAGTTTAAGTTAATGCCAACTTTGAAAAGACATGCTCCTAGAGCTTAACACGTAAATGAGAGATACATGGTTTTACACCGTCACTGTTATAATTTCAGTGTGTCAAAATTGATGGTGGCTTCTAATGATATCAATTTAAAAACTAGGGGACATCCCATCGAATGTTATTTTGATATTTAATTTTTTATTTTATTTATTGGTTTTAAGGGACAGTTGTAGCAAAATGTGTTAGTGGGAACCATAAAAAGGCTGCTGCGACCCTCTTCCGGCACCTTACTTTTTAGAAGTAGTAGTAGTTTTTTTAGTAACGTTTTAAAGCTGGCTATAATTGTTCTTATTGTTTGTATTTAGATTTACCCCCATGTTAATAAACTGATATGCTAAAATGCTAGTAATAGTTTTCTTTTCTTTCCTTTTAAGGTGGTGGCTAGCATGGAACAGCACTGTTAAGCAACTTAATGTGGTTTGAAAGACCCTAGGACTTCATGAACAGTTTTAATTACTGCTCATTTTTCCCAGAGGAAGGATTCGCTGTAACTGCAGTGCTGTTGCCATGACAACAATACTAGCCAATTACAGTAAAGCAACCACTGTGTAAAATTTTACATGGTTTACACGTCACTGTGTAAACCGCGTAAACCGCGTAAAACTTTACAGGGTTTACACCCTCACTGTGTATACCCTGTAAAATTTTACAGGGTTAACACCCTCACTGTGTAAACCGCGTAAACCCCGTAAAATTTTACAGGGTTTACACCCCCACTGTGTAAACCGCGTAAACCCTGTAAAATTTAACGCAGTGAGGGTGTAAACCCTTTAAAATTAAACCCTCACTGCGTAAAATTTTACACCGTTTACAGGGTCACTGTGTCAATTTTACAGGGTTTACGCGGTTTACACAGTCTACCGTGGAGTATTGGAACGCTTTTACAGGGTCACTGTGTAAAATTTTACAGGGTTTTACAGGGTCACTGTGTAAAATTTTACAGGGTCACTGTGTCAATTTTTACAGGGTTACTGTGTAAAATTTTACAGAGTGCGTTCCAATACTCCACGGTGCTGTAAACCCTGTAAAAACGCGTAAAATCTACAGCTGGGTAATTGGCAAAGCTCCCCCTTTTTCAATAATCATGAATAAAACTAAACATTTTAAACCTTTTAGAAAGTATATATTTTCAAAATTTGAACAGCTTGGCCACTGAAAATAAGTCGTTTTGGGTGAAAATCTTCTTTCTTCGAATTTGAAAATTACAAAATCAAGATCATTTTTAAAAAACCGGGTCAAAAAGCTTGAGATTATCCTCTAGATCAGTTTAGCTTCTGCACATATAAAAATGGCTGATCATGTTTATACTGGTGTTTATGGTGCAATTTATTGCTAACATATTATTGTATACCTTCGGGCTTGTGAATTCCTGCTCAGATGAAAATTCATCTTGATATGATACGCGATCTGTACGGTCACCAGTGGGTTGTAATGTATAGTATAGAACTAGTATTCAGTGTCTCAGTAGGCCTATAGTAAAATTTTGCCTGGTGTGTGAAGTATGGGATCTCAACTGCCTGCAATTTGTTTTACAAAAAATCAAAAATATTAAGTCTTAGATTTTGTGACTTTGTATCGCTTTCACCAGGCACTAATATTTTACAAAACTGAGACACCATTTGCTAGATCTATGGTATACGAGTATGCTTCGAGGAGCATTCCCCTCACCCTGCCATGGCTACGCGCCTCGCCACGGACGCTGAATGATGAAGACGGGTGGCTAAGCTCTCATTTTCGACACCTTGAACTGAAATCCTGCATATAAAGGCCTAGGTTTGAGATACAAAAAACAAAAACAAAAGTCTGATGTTAATGACGGTACGGTATGTATTCACACACTATATAAATATATAAAGAGTGTAACAAAATACCTTACATCCTCATGTTTCAGATTTTTCACCTTTGAGCGTGTGTGTGTACTGTACTGACCCCGATACTTGCATGCTTGAACAAAGGCCGCTTTCCTTTGTACACAAAATGAATGGGGATAAATGGAGCAGACAATGAAATTTACTTAGTAGATAAACGGTTGCTTTTCGAATGCTTAGCAAGTGCTTAATATGTAATAAACAACAAAAGAAGTTATTATATGAATTTAAGTCGAATACTGGAACTTACTTGTTAAAACGTAACGTTGCGTCCATATCGCATGGACTTCAG
>JAOXYC010255565.1:0-10041 GCA_028565715.1 Phoronis pallida
CACGTACACTTTTCGCTTTTAACGCTAATAATTCAACCTGAGGAAGTGATCGAGAGGATCACGCAAGCTAGTTGTTATTAAATATTTTGGCTATGAATGGTATCATGTTTGTATTTATTATTCTAAAATAGCCAGCTATGAATATTCACAGTATTCATAAACATCTTTTTTGCCAAAAGATTATTAACTGCAGCTCCATTATTTGTGGAATATGACTTCAATCAATATTCACGAGTCATTTCCAACAACTAGAAAATAAAGGATGTCTACAGAGAGAATCTGATTATGCAAAAATTGGCCTCTCTTATAAAATTTAGAAGTCCATATTTCCATCAATCACCCCAAAGACATTGAATATACTAAATAACGAAGAATTTAGCAAAATCAAGTTTCTAATACCACTTACCTGAATTCCAAACTCTGTCAACCCGCATATATTCAAACATGACTCCATCAACTCAAACAAGAACGCTATGTTATCAATAATGGGCAGACTATTTGAGTTTCCTTTAGCAAAGAGGTTGATTTGTTCTATGGTTTGATTGGCGCAAGACTTGGTCACAGCATGCTGGTCAAAGTATGACAGTTTGGAAAACTTGGCCCAGATTCCTTCGAGGCTTGTCACCTCGGTATCTTTCTTCTTTTTGTTTTTATTAACAATGTCACAGCTGCTGACGTCAATACAGTTTTTCTTTCCAAAGAGTTTCATGATTTCTTTGGTCACTCGTTTTGCTTTCTTGGCTTCTTCTTGTGCTTTGCCTTAAAATTGATTAAATTGAGTGAAACAAAAATTAGCGGAAAATACTGGAAAATTTCAAAACTCCTACAAATCTTAAAACAAGCTTGTTAGCAGAATATCATGAGTTTGACCCAAGGTCAACTCATTCATGGCATTTTTTGACAAAAAGATATGAACAAATATAAGTCGACCGTTTGATTTTGGAACGAGTGTTACTAAATGATACCTAATTAATCCTAGCTCTATAGAGTTTGCTTTTATTGCAAAAAGAGAGTTATTTTTTATAATTTTTTCCCAAAATGGCATGAATCTAAAGTATTATCTTACCAACACCAAACAGAGTAATCTGTCTCTGGTTACACTCATGGCTATAATATTCATCTTGTGGTATAGGGAAGTGGGTCAAGAAAATGAGATGTCGGTTCTGTCTCCTAGGTGGCTCTGGTGCTTGGGCTGGACTAGTGTGAGACGCTTGGATTGGGGTGCTCTGTTGACGGAACTCGCGGTCAGATTTGACGGAGAGTGGCTGTGCTGGACTTGAGCGAGACTCGTTGTTCATTGCACCAAAGATATCCAAGTCTTCTTCGTGTATCTGCGAATTGTAAAGTAGAAATGAAAAATGCATCAAAATTACTTTTTGAATTGAAGTGAATTATAAATAGTGGAACTTTTTTCTAAAAGCAGCATTTCCAGTATTACAAATTCAAGCTTTTGGATGAAAACTGAAATTAGTTTTTCACCATGTTAATGTTTAAGTAACTATTTATTACTGTGATGTATGGACATTTTAAAAATAATTATCACATTAATTTCTTCTTTCTTCTGATAATACTTTCTTATAAATACATCACCTAAACATGAATTTCAAAAAATGTTTATATTTCAATGATGAAAACCTATCAACTTACAGAAGGATCAACACTTGAGGGGTCATGCTTCATACTATACACATCACTTTTCACACTCAAGAGGTCGCTACTCTCGTGACTACTCCAAGCATACGTCAGGGGTGTGCTGAGGTCACCACGGGAGATGAGAGTACACATGTACTGATCATGTGAAAAGACATCATGACGAATCAGCTCACAGAATAGTAGCACCAAGTTACCAAAGGCAATAGAGTTCTTTTGTGTTGGGTTCTCATCTAGAGGGGCAAATGAGATTAGCATCAACTAAAATGCTTCCTATTTGGTGCAAATGAAAATGTGAAATTTTAGGTCACAAGCTCGACAAGGATTTAAAAATCCTTGTCGAGCTTGTGACCTAACAGAGTAGTCAGTCAGCAGATCTGTTGTGCAAAAATGACACTATTTTCTTCAGAAATATCACTATATCATATAACTTTGTTAAGCAAGAGTATCTGAATACATTTTTCTGACATATCGTCAGATTGGTTTACAAAAAATAATAAACATGCTTTTTGAAAAGCAATAATATCCATAACTAGTCTGAAATGAAGGGTTTGAAGTGACAATCTCTTTATCCATGTGCAATAATCCCTACCCAACACAGGTCCCTTATTATCTAGAAAATTGAGGAGTATCGGTTGAAAGACATAACTTTCAGTTGATGTGTTTGTTGGACTCTCTTCCTTTTCATCTGTACCTTCAGTGTCTGAATACTTCTGAAACAAAAATACATAATAATTTCTTGAATAAACAAGTATGCCACTCAACCTATTTTAACAGACAGTTATCATACTTTCATACAACCAGGTTTTGACAAAACTCTTCACAAATTGCTTTAATATTTAACGATTTTGCAGAATACAAAAGCTTTAATAAAAGTTGTATAATTGATATGATTTAACAGATCTGTGAATTGGCTAAAGCATAAAACGCCAGTAAAAACAGAGCAATGAAAAAACAAAACTTTCATGACTAAACAAATCACTCACCTCAGGGTTGAGTTCAGCTTGTCGTTTCCCCAGTAGTTTAGCTACAACCAGTGCTTTATGTACGCCTGCTCTATCAGATCTCATCGCCCATTCACACAACAGATTCACTATAGGTTCATCACCACACTGGTTCTGAAGTCAAAAGAAATGTGAAGAAAATTATAAACAGAAATGATCAAAGGATAGTCTTGAAGTAGACTAGCAAATATGGGTTATTATTTTATTTAACTGATAACTCCACCACACCCTAAGCCACAAACTTTTAAATTTCAATTTAGCAAACATGTGTTTGCAAACAGTATAATAATCATGATTCAGTAATGTTCACTTACTGGGTGAGAGTTCTTTTTGGTAGATTATCTAGGAAAAGAACTCTCACCCAGTAACTGAACAATTCATTTCATCAAGAATGATAATCATGAATATTGGTCAGTTCATAATCTAAGAGTACCATTTTAAAATCAATTCGCCTCTCTGAATCACATAGAAAAGAGAGAAGGTTTGTATCTTACCTCCGAGTCTTTATTATGCCATGATGAGAAGACTTTACGATATAATGAGTCAATAGAACTGGTAGGGTCAGTCTGATTGAACTTGTGTCGGTCAAGATGGTCCAGAACCTGTAGTGTCCGGTTGATTGTATTCCCTGGAAAGGTAAACCAGGTGTTAGAAACGAGTTACAAAATGAAATAACTTCAGCAGCTGAGTTGAACATCAACTCTTATAAAAGACCACCTTTTGCTCTAAAAAAAAGATAAATGTCCAGTGCTTATATAGCGCTTTTTTATTTAAAATGCTTCACTTCATTGCTCAGGCACTAGATCTATTCACTTAATTGCCATCCCAACTACCCAGGGGACATACAGTTGGATACAATCCTAGAAAACACACAACCAGTGCTAATGTGATCATCCACTACACCATCTCATCCTAGCCCAGTTTTAAGTGAGGAGACAGGTTTTGAGCCCAAATATAGATGACGTTGTGTAAAAATGCCACCACTATAACCACTAAATTATGGACAGATTTAAAAGAAAATCCCCACACATCAAATTCCAATAGAATATTATATACACTTTACCGGTAGCTGACTGTTGACATTTGTCCGACGACCACTTAGCTTCAGCAGCCATACTTCTTTGACGAATCAGATTCTCTTTAGACCTGATCATCATACGAATCTAGAACAAAAAATGAATAAAAAACTTGAAGAAATTAAGTCAATTATTATTCAAATGTGAAGTTTAATTAAAACAAAATTTATGATTTTGATCCCGCTAATGCCAGCTGAACAGAATTATGAAACATTTTAAGAAAATCATAATTTGTTTGTACCATACATTCTAAGTGATAATTATTGGACTTTTGTATTCATGAATTCTCCTTCAATTGACATAGAGACATTGCTTTATTTTTTCTATTTTACCAACATGAATAAGACGTTTACTCAATTTCAAGCTAACCTGTTGGTTATGAGGTCCTGGTGACATCTGCAGTGAGACTGGTGAACACACTAGATGATCTAGAGGTGATCCACTCAGTGGTGACATAGTCTTGCCGTCACCAATAGTGTTCCAGACCAGAGCTGTAGGACACTTGAGACATATGGTCTGTATCATGGCACACATCTGTAGCATGATAGAGCGATGTTGGGGACAGTTGCAGTACTCTGAGAAGGCGGGGCCGTATGGGTTGGGCTGGGGCTGGTTTGCCGAGGTTGTGGACACAGACCTACAGAAAATGATACATGAATTATACAATCATTCACCCATAGTATCCAAGACTATCTACAAATTCACAGATCATCCATTCTCAATCACATAGCTACCTTGGCAGGTGGTTATGACTGCATTCTCAGAACAAAACATCTGAATAAAAATAGACAATTTCACAATCAAGATTTCAAGCACTAAATATATTTATTCGACTGGTAGAACACTTTGTATAACATTTTCACAAGTACCAAAGAAGCAATCTGTTTACGTTTGGAAATTTAAACTTTTGCACAAATGTAAAAAGAGCCTCAGTGACTCAACAATTAGATTCACGCCCTAGACACTTACCCATTGTTGTTTACGGTAACCAATGGCGACTGTGTCCTAGGTGATGTACAACCAGACTCTGAACACATCTGAGTAACCTTCTTACAGCAGTATGTAGCCAGGCGACGGGAGAGGAGCTCAGACTTGGCCATATCAGTTCCATACTAGAGAGAAAAGATATATAACTGTTTTTCCAAATGTTCTTGTAGTGATAAGCAACTGTATAATTTGTATAAAAACAACAAAGTTTTTCAATTGCAACATGTGTCGGTGTCAAGCTTTATCATAGAATGACAACATATTTGATAACGATTCTATATAGTATGAATCTATGGACTTAATTAACTGTATAAACAACAAAATTGTGAGGAAGTGTTGTTACCTTGACAATCTGTTCTAGCACCATTTTGACAATTGTTTCGTCGGCCATCTTGGTTTTCTCCAGGACCTCAACAAGCCATGTAAGGAACTCTTGTCTGTCCAACAATCCTTCCTGTAGAAATGAATACAACATATATCAATCAATTGATACCTGATATAAAGTGCAGGATTTTACCAAATATTAATTCAAATTTAAAGATGCACTGTACAGTGAGTTATAAATATTATAAAAGACCAGAACCTATTTTATGTCAAAAATGAATTTTAAAAATAGAGGTACTTCTTTTCAAAATAGAAGTTCTTTATATAGGGAGTGTGATCATTTGTGTTAAAAAAAATTTACAAGCATTGGTCTAAATTGCAACTGTGAACAAAAATATACTCCTCACAAAAGTACACATGACCCCAATCAAAAGTACAGCTTACCTCAAACATGTGTCTTGCCAGTAATGTATGGTACATCCACTGGTTCTGTAGTTCATCCTTGTTAATGGCTGGTGACTGTGTGGCGGTCAGGAAGCTGGTCGTAGATGACTGGCTGGACTGATAGAAGTCTGATAACTTGACCAGTAGGTTAGCACTCATGTACTTAGTCAGGGCATTACACCAGTCTGAAAGGAGATTGGGCTGTATTATTGACTTTGTTTGGACCAAGCAACATAATTCCATTATGAGAGCAATCATCAGTGAAATGTTAGGTGTTTCCCGGTTACTATCTGTGGCTTCTTGAAATAGTAAAATAAATGTACCGTAATGACAATAAAGATGCCTGTAACTCAGGATTTGTGGTGTCCTTGAGTTTCTCAAGCCAACACAAACATTAGCACCATGAATTAAATGTGGTTGCCCCCACCCCCATTACCCCTTTCTAATGATTTGTCATACGATTATTGTACTACAGTGCCTTATTGGATAACCAATCAATTTTTTAGCATCCAATGTCCCTCACTCTGCATCAAAAATATATAAACATCATGTGATTGTCGATATGTTCCACAACTTACCAACAGAAGGATCCACTGGAGGTTTCCTACTACCCCTTACCCGGGCTTCAGAGTTGGCCACAAAGTAAGCAGATGCCATCTTGATATACCATGTGGCAAGCAGACGGGGAACTTTGTTCTCATAAAGATTTGTGAAGATCTCCTCCTTCTTGTTAAAAATGGGAACCTGAAGCAAAAACAGAAGTGTGAAAATACAATGTAGCTAAACTTTACTTGTTTTATTTAAAATTTGAAATTCCTACATTCTTTACAGACCAGGCTTCAAAAAACAAATGTTATCACACACATGAGCATCAAGAACAATCTTATGCACAAAACTAAGTAATTATCATCAATGATCATAAAATAAATTTTACCCGTTTAGACAGAGATGATAGTGACTTGTTACCAGCTAGGTCAGCAAACCAGTTCTCCACATTTCTCGAAGACTTGGTGGCAACCTAGAACAGAAAATTCATGTATAATGTATTTATAAATGCTCTTTGACACAAACTAATATTTCATGGTTCATTTTCAATGAATCTCTTTCAAAATCTGAAAAGACAGAAAAAATCATCGTAACTGAACTGGGAATCAAACCCAGGTCCCCATAATAGCCGGTTATGATGCTCTACCTCTAAGCTTCCCAGCTACTCCTAATTCTGTCTGATATTTAACGCATAATAGCATTATAGCCAGTATATGTTTTACCCCATGAGCGGCGCTGTGCACCTTTTCACATGAGGATTTGTACCTAACAAAAATTAAAATAAGGACATTGAGACTTCAATGGCGGAGTCTGTTTAGTGACCCTTGGCCTTTGACTGATATGTGCATCTAGGAATATAACTGCATGATCACAAGATTGTATGAGACAAAGATTTGATTGAGGGAACAAGACGTAGGCTATTGCAAAGATCTGGCAAGGAAGAAAAAATTAAATAGTTGTATAGAAGTCCAGAATTTAGCCAGTTCTAATTGCAGTTTCTGATTTCAATTGTGAATCAAGTCAAGTTTTAACTTAAATAACAACTTACATGCCAGAAGTTCTCTCTTGGATTTATCTGTGGTTTCTTGCCTTTGTTGTCAGCTAGTGTATTAATCTCTTCTTTCCTGGATAAGATGCTGCTGAAGTTGATGCCAATCTTATCCTCAGAGAAACAGTTGTCTCGAGCGGACCCATACTGAAAATTTGTTGACAAAATATTAACTAGAAGTTACAAAACTTTCCTCACCTAAGCAGACATCTCGTCATGTTATAAGTTAATTTTTTTTTAACATAATGGGTTCTTAGTACTTTTCTAATTAAATATTTGAAAACCACAAGTCATGAATAAAATTTTAAACTCAAAACAAAGAAGCAGTCTAATTTCATGATTTAAAAACAAAGAAATAAGGTTCTTCATCAAAGATGAAAACAAAAATATTAGGCCTATAACTTTATTCAAAGACCTTTTGAATTGATTTTCTGTAAATTGTCTTCTAATTTATAAATATTCAAAAACATAGTTTATAAGATTATAATGTAAAACAACTCACTCACTGAAGATAATTTCAATTATTAATAATAAAATAATAATTAAATTAAATTATGTTACCTCATTTTCAGACAAGACAGCATACTTGAAACCATGCTTCACATTAGAATGGGACAACTCGTCCTGAAAAATATCAACAAAAAGTTGTTTATAAAGGAAAAAAACAATTGTTGATTATTTAATCGGCCAAAGAATTGTGCAGAACGAATGAGAGAGATGCTTGGTCACTTCTCAATATAGCTCCTCTTCATATACGAAGAAGTGTGTCTGCTGCATGTGTCTTCTATAAGATGCACACTAGTGAATGTCCTTCTTCTCTTTGTGACCTGCTTCCTGCACCATTTATAATGCGCAGAAGTAGGCTACTAGAGGTAGCATTTCTCAGCCCACTCACGCCGTGCAGGTCCCAACTATGAAAACTAACCACGCCAGTAGGAGCTTCATCCCTGTGACATCACAGCTGTAGAATTCGCTGCCCAAGAGTGTTGTTGGGGACATTGATGTTGGTGGCCTTCAGGCATTCAAAAAGAGACTTTATCATCATATGACTGAGATGCATGCAAGCCATTGATTGCAGCAACTCAAGTTGCGATAGCCTATCTTCATGTAAACTTGAGGAGGAAATGTTTCTGTAAATCTCCCACTGGCACTGCGTACGTTGACTTTATGAACTCAGTTGTACCAAAAAACCCTTTAGAAAGTATCGGTTCATTGAATAATGGGATTAAACGAGAGACCGATATATTCTACTTGTATCTGATGACTACGTTGTAGTTACCAATCCTGGCATATATAAACAACGGTCCACCAAGTAGATGGAGATTTTTTTTTCTATTTCATGCTCGCCAAACTCTACCCAGCGGCTACAGCGGGAATTGAACCAGCGACCTCATAAGTTGGAAACAACGGCTTTAGAAATGCTGGCGTCCTAGTCGACTGCGCCAACGGGCCACCCCTACTTTTACTTGTACCAAAGTTTCTAGATCTTCATGTTTTACCAGGAAGTAAACAAAAGACACTAGCGGATTTGTCAATTTTGTGCAGCCAACTGCAAGTATTAGATTAGAACATGTTCCACTGGAACGAATTTGTTTTTTAGTTTTACTGGTTTGCAGTGTATTAATAAACTGGTACTGATAATGATGGGTACAGGTCGTATAAAGCGGTCCCTAGATAACTTCCTGTTATTAAGTCAATTAAAACACATTGACTGTACGGGGTGGCCCGGTGGCGCAGTGGACAAGGACGTCAGCATTTCTCTTCAAGCCTCGATTTCATCTCCTGAGGTCGCTGGTTCGAGTCCTGCTGTAGCCGCTGGGTAGAGTTTGGCGAGCATGAAATAGAAAAAACTCTGTTTCACCCCTATGCTCTGCTCGCCAGGCCTTGGATGGCCTAGGCCTTGGATGGCCTGTAGATTGGCATAATAAAAAATTAATACTCAATTTGATGAGTGCGGACAAATTAACGGAAGAAGAAGAAGAAGACTGAATAACGGGAATAAGCGACGGACCGCTATACGACTTGTACCTTATGATCGTTCTGTAGGCGCAAGCAAGAAATACGTTCACCTGATTTGTTCGATCTCATTGCGATTCTCAATATTCGACATTCAGAAATCATTCACATTTCATTTTCAGAATCAGGATTCAGTCAGTTTTACAAGCATATCAATCAGGTTAAAAGATAAAACATATTCAATATATAATTATGCAGTTACAGTCTACAAACCTCCTTCTGCTTTGGGTCCTGGGGGTAAACATCTGGAGGACCTAGAACAGACTCATCAAGCCTCCTTTTCTTCAGTGGTTGGCTGTCTCGGCTGGGAAAGGCAGCCATTTCCACTTTCTTTCAACCGACCATTACCGGAAATAACCGAGTGCACGCCACCTGGCGATCAATTTTGGAAATGTGAAAACACGCGAAAAACTTTGTCAACTTCAAGACGTTTCTGTGGTCGTATTTTTTTTTCAAAATTGGATTATTCTTCAGTAATGAAAAGTGGCTCCGTTTGAATTTTGGCAAATACCCGTTGATTTGAAAGCCCGGCAATGGTTTTTCAGTTGAAATCAGACCAAATTGCCTATGTTTTTTGGAATGAATTCAGTTGCCAATAGTCGAGTAAACAGAATGAAGACCTTGCAAACGGACTTTACCTTCGGCTTTTTCTGAAGAATTGATATCTCAGCCAACTGAACAGCAGATTCAGTTAGGTTGTAAGAATTCAGACATTGTATTCTAGATTGTGAAAAATTTCCGCGCTACTGGCGCTTGTTTACTTTTACGTGATTTGCCCCGAGTTTCGCGCCATTAATCAAACTTATCCAAAATATCAACATAACCTATGAAAAACGTTGAAATATGCTAACGAGTGAACTTTTTGTTGTAATTTTTCAATAATTCGACAAAATGAATAATAACATTTCTTTTTAAAATGATTTATAAACATTATTTCAAGGTTTAT
>JAOXYC010255676.1:0-10038 GCA_028565715.1 Phoronis pallida
ATCTGAGCAAAAAATGGTGATTTCTTCCAAAAATTGCCAAAAAAGGCCTTTTTTGCCCGTTAATCCCCTTAGTATGACGCCAGTTCGTGCGCTAGTAAATGCGTCACGTGCGGTATCGTGTAGACATTTTGGCTGACACTGTAAGACAGTCGGACCCCGGCACTCCGGCATTCAGGCCATCTTTTGTCTACGGAAGATTTCAAGTTTGGGCGGCGATCTCAAATTTGCGTTAAATTAGTAATTAAGTTGAAATCGGCGAGAAGTCTATTTTTCATTTGAGTATGATAGAACACACCAAGATGAGTATTTCAAGCCATGAATTTAAACTCTTAATTCTTTGGTTCAATAACAATCAATGAAACTCGCAGGTGAGTTCCTTTAATAGAATAAGACCCCGAATAAGACAGACAATACATTTGTACATACAAAACTGTAGATCATTTCCGAATCAGCGGATCCAGCGGGGTCGTCACGGTCCAGCCATGGGGTCCATTCGGTACAACCGCCTGGTTAAAAGAGGACGTGTAACGATGAAATAATTGTCATTTGAAACTGATTTGATGGAACTCTGGTATATAGCTTTGCTGTTATCAGAATGAGTAGTGTGCAAGGGTGTTTTACTGATTAAATGATCACCCTTTGTTATTTACTGAAAACTACGTGTGTCCACTTGAATTCAATTGATCTTTGAGTGTTTATACAACAATGAAATTCTAAAATCCTAAGTGGCAACACGAGGATCTTTGACTATACCCTACCGTATGCGTCTAATTTGCCGGATCTGCGCCTAATTGCGGAGCTTAGGCCTATATGCGACTTTCGCGGGGCATTTACGAAGAACGTGTGTTGGTTGTGGTTCTCCGGATATATCCGGAGAACCACCGTGCCAACACACGTTCTTCGTAAATATATGTTCAACACACTCTACACAAAAAACGCAACAGTTCGATAGCCATTTAATTCACTTGACATAACAACAAGTAGGGTGAAATAAAATGGTCCATCTTTTAAAAATATCATGGGTGCGCCTGCACTCGGAGCACCTGGGCACCGCATGCGCCTATTTGTTGAGCAGGCAATTTGAGTAGAAAAATCTTGAGAAAAAACGTATTAATAGCTGATTTCTTTCGCTAAGGCACATGCACTCTATTGCGCGACACCGGCGGCATGCAAACATTGGTGACACATCATGTTACAGCCCTTAATCAAGCACACTTACACTGTGTATCCTCTTCTGACCGTTCAGTGATGTCTTGTTTTTGACCGTCCTCTTGCAGAATGTCCTGCAAGACTTCTTCCGAATATGACGGAGTAAAAACTGCACAGGCTAGAGCTAACAGTAATAATGCAACACGTAACATCATCATAATTAGACTTTGAGTCTAACTGCGGGCAGAGAGTCGACGGCTGTTTAATAAAGGATTAGCTACGTCGCAATAGTTGTCACAATTGATTCAAATTCCCCAATTAAATCGATCAGTAATACACGGGTTGATAAAACGATGTTTTCCCAAGAAGTCGATTGAACTTTTAACCTTGGCGTGTCTGTAACATTTTACGTTCAACATCAGTTTCTTAAGAAATTGAGAAAAACAACTCAGTTATCAAAGTAATAATGAAAGCGCTCTAGCGAGCGAGACTTGGCAAAAAGTACAAAATGTAATGAGTCAGGGACGAGTTGATAGCCCTAGTTTTCAAATACTGGACGAAGCCAAGTTTCGAGGGCAGATATCTGATCCATATTTATGGCATATCATTTCAACGTGACGTTTTTTAGTTGTAGCAAAGACCTTAAAATTGATAAGACGGTCAACTCTCACGATGACTGTGTGCGTCGTTTTTTAATTCTTTTCTTTTTAATTGTAGGCTACGTGTTGATTTTTCTTTGTCCCCTGCGGCCTGTAGAGTGCAATTTGTAAACAAAATGGCGGCCACAGGAGCCATTTTGAAATCAATTTGGACGAAACTCTATACACTTTTATTTACTGCTGATGCACATGTTTTCTGTAAATTTGAAGTGAATTGATTGAATAAGGACATCTAAAGGGCATCCTTAGGCCTCGTTAAAATACTTTATCCGATTCAAGTTTCAATTCGAATAACCTCACCTCATATTCAAACCAAAGCAAAATAACATACATTTTGTGTGATTGTCGAGTAAAATTCGCATTTTAAAAAATAATAGGTTTTCTGGTGCGGAAAGGAGAATTTGGACATCATATTTTAGAGTTGTTTTTAATTCAGAGAAAGATCAAGTTTACATAATTAGTCAGTTTTTCAGCATACACTTGACAAATACACTTGAAAATTAGCAAATTTTGGGGGCTCACATCATCTATTACCAGACAGAAAGAAATGGTAAATAACAAAATAATTGTAAAAAAAATATATGAAGTGCCGGTACTGACTTGTACAAAATAATTGTACAATTTCGAAATGGACAGCTTTTTGACAAATTCCAATGTCCACCAGAAAAAAAACATACAATTTACACAATGTCATTTTGATCAAAAAAGAAAAGCCAACGTTTTTTTAACGTTTTCATACAACAATATATTACTAAATTGAGAAATGTATACTCTCCGACAAGGTTAGGTTTTCCATGTCATTTAATAAGTACATATCAGTGGTAGTAGTAAGTGTTTTTTAGCGACTAATAGCTTCACCGAACCAGTATTTTTAATACTAGAAACAACTTTTGTAAAAAAAAAATGCACTCGCCGTTAGACTATTTGTTTTCTTATGAATTAAAGTCAATCATTTCCTCTTTTCCATATAAAACTTCCACGGTGTTATGAACAATTATAGAGATATCTTGTTTTCTTAAACAAAAGATAATCGCCTAAAACAGCGACGCGCTTTTTCAAAATTGTGGTCATCGCTGTTTGAGATATTTATCAAGGTTGTTATCTTTTGAAAACGTTTTTTAATTTCGCTTTGCTGGAACGTAACGGTTAAAACAACAATTGCTTTTTTAGCCTGTGAGACCAGTGAAATTTCACTGTGAGTGGCATGATGTCCAGTAAAAAAGAAAACAACTATTCAAAATTCTCAGACAGAAAAATTCAGAACCCGACCGGGAATCGAACCCGAATCTCCTATACTCATGATAGCTGTGCTTAAACCTCTACACCACCGGGCCCTAGTAATTTCTGTGCCGATTTTAACGCTATAAGCCAGTATACAAATGTATGTAATACCCCATGAGTGGTGCTGTGATGCACCTTTTAACATGAGGATTTGTTTGGCTGAAAGCAATTAGACCACGTTAAAGTCATATAAGAATAGAAATAAATGTTTGCTTTTACTGGCAGAAAGTGATAAATAAAAAGTGATTCTTACAATGAATGGGATTAGTAATACAACCTTTTATTGGGATGAGAATTTGAAAAATCATAGAACGAGCCTTTGGCGAGTTCTATGGTTTTTCAAAATCGAATCCAATAAAAGGTTTTATTACTTCCCATGAATTTAAGAATCATTTTATCACATCTTGAAATTTCAATAAAGTTGAACCTAAAAAACGTGGTTTTACACGAATGTAAACAATGCAAACACTAAGATAATGTCGAATATTATATGTACTAGCTGCGACCCGGGCTTCGCGCGGGTCCCAGCTAGAAGTCCGTTTGGGTTGCAATTAGACAGGAGGCAATTCGGATGTGCCTGGTAATACGTAGAGGTGGGAATGTTATACACATAAACATGTTGTACTGAAGTTAAATTCGAAGGTGTATTAGTAGCACTAACATATTTTAAGCGAGTATCGATGCAACATAGGAAATTCACAATAGTACTTTAACATATTTGTGACCTCATTTCAAAAATGTAACACACCTGGCTTTGAAATTTTTAATACTAACACACAATATGCATCTACACATAAAGAATGCTTTTCAACTTTTCAAAATTTTGCAATCCTTGGTTTATGAGATATGAGACGTTAAAGTTCAGGGGAATGTGCTTGTTTTTTTTTTGCCTGTAACTCTGATATTGAAAATTTTTATATCCTGTATTGAAACCGACAACATTTCCCTATAATATTTTATCAATCTCTTTGATATTTTACAAACATATTAGAAATACATTAAGGATGTCTGATAACAAATTTGAATACATTTAGTTAGTCCGTTGCTTGTTAAAAAGGGGGACACTTTTTTGGGACACCGGATATACTTGCTTATAGCGTTAAAATTGGGACAGAAATTACAAGGACCCCGGTGGTTTAGTCGTTTAACCACAACTATCATGTAAATAGGAGACCCGGGTTCGATTCCCGGTCGGGTTCTGAATGTTTCTGTCTTTTCAAATGTTTAAATGTGTTAATCTTTTTATACGTTTTAGTTAAATCGGTAACAGCCATCAGAATTTTAACTGTGTTTTTATTCCCATGGACTTTTATCAATTTGATTATTAATAATTCCTAAGAAGCGAAGTATTAACAGTGGTCCGCTAAAGTGAACAGTAACGATGACCATGTCACTGTCTGAGTGGTATAGTTATCTGGACATGCTCTAAACTCCTGTGAGAACCTACAGGTGGTCTGTAGTATGATTTCTGTCGATTTATTTACACGAGACAACTCACTAATTCATTATTCAATACTGATAGTAGGCCTACCTCAGTCGTGTCATCATGTTCGTGCTATATACTATTCTGTTTGTTGGTAAGTTTAAATTGATTGAAGGGAAAAAAACATACATACATATATGTTAATTTTTAGTATAATGATTACTTAAAAGGCCGAAGGCGCTTCAAGAGCAACCATGGACTGCTCATCCGAGGCACTAGCAAGCCGGGTTTTGACACCCTGGGATTCGAACCGGGTACCTACCGATTGAAAGTCTAGTGCTTTAACCACTACACAACAAATCTTGTTCATGCTATCGAGCACACATTAACGATCATTTTTTTTTCACAACATTTATTTACCCAGAAAAGCCAATTGGAGGTGCCGAGGTTGGGTGCCTTGGGATCACCCCCTTACAATATCAGGTAAAGGGAACTGGGCGTAAACAACCACGAAAGTACACACGCACTCGAAACTTAATTGTGTAATTTTTTTTCAAATTCTAGCAAAGCAGGTATGCGGCTGTTGATGGTCTTATTATAAATAAAGAATTGTGCAAGAGTTATAATCGTATTGATCAAATTTGCACATTATGCCATATTTTAAATTATTTGAACTTAATTCAATAGGTTTTCCATGTACTTTTTCCTGGAGATGTTTGATATTTGACCAGAAATGTTGAATACAATTACATATATGGCACTGTGTCTGAGTTACATCATAACGATCATGATAATGACGATAATTATGATAATGTTGGTGATGAAGGAGGGTTACAGCCATATCGGTGACTATTGTTTAAAAAATGACAGATAATATAAAAACAATAACTAGGAAAAGTTAGTTTACATGGTTACCATACTACATAAAAAAGCACTCCTTGTAACACCTTTTTCCAAAACATTTCCAAAACGAACCAAACATTAACATGTATTACATAGTGAACGCTTTCTTTATAAAATGTAACAAATTACTTTCTAAACTATACCCTTCACAGGTATTCTTGGGCAGTGCTTCGCCCAAACCACGATGTCACCAGAGGACCAATGCATGCGAATGTGTCCCATGGTTTACAGACCGGTCTGTGACAGCAACGGACGAACTCATAGTAAGACTTACAAACATACATGTATTGTATTATCCCTTCAGGTATAGTGGGCCGTACCTTACTCAGACCACGTTGTCACCTATATCAAAACGGCGGGACCAGTTTGCGATAAGTCCCCATACCATGCAGTGAGTTAAATTGTGTCAAAAATCACAGGAGCTTTGTCATAGACCGAACTATTTATTTATGGAGAGAGAATAACTTTAAACCGAATATTATGTATTATTTGTCAGAGGAACGTTTGAATGTTCCGTACGCAAATGCCAATATTATGCAAAGACATCAAACGACAAACAACAAATTGGGATTATCGAAATACAGTTCTGCCATGCAATTAGTGCAATTTCTAATGATGTTTTTTTTTCTTTATTTTCCATTACACGTAGGTAACAAGTGTGTGTTTGAGATAGCCCAGTGCATTGCTAAAGTGAAGGGCGAGACTCTACTAACAATCGCTTTTAACGGTCCTTGCGATGCCTGTAAAGGCGTATGCCCAGATGTCTACGAACCTGTGTGCGGCACAAACTTCCAGACTTACTGTAAGTATGACGCCCTTTCAGATATTTGCACGTGTTTTAAAGTAATTACCATCCCTATACAGTCACGACATTTAGAGAGATCTGAGCTCTTTAAACAAATTATATTAATGGTTAACATTTTAGAAGCACTATCTTAGCTGTAAAAGGTATGTCATGTCAAAATGGGCAATTTTCATTAAAAGATATTCAAAAGTTATCAATTTGAGCTTTAATTTCAGAGATACGTTTGAAAGTTACACAGTACAGTGTACACCACTCTGAGATTGCCTCCCTAGCCATTAAAGACAGCCATTTTATAAAACTTCTGATTATTTTATCAAAAGCTAACGACTGTGAACTGCAATACGACAACTGCAAAGCGACACTGAATGGTAAAGCTGTGATCAAGGTTGACTACAAGGGGGAGTGTTGCAGGATGATTTGTCCATTCATATATTTCCCCGTCTGCGGCAGCGACGGCAATACATACGGTCAGTGCTCCGATATAATGAAATATGAAAGAATGGTCGCGTCAAGAGAACTAAAGCAGTCTTATCAACAAACGAAGAGCTGAAAATGAATAAGACGAAAGACACTTTCTTATGTTTTCAACTTGAAATTTTTAATTAAATATAATGTTATTTGTCAATGGAAAGGAACCTTCAAGAATCACATTTGTTTGAGAAGCTTAAAACTCGAAACTTGAAACCATGATACTGTTGGGGCACCAGTTCCAGCAACGTTACACGTTTTTCTTCGAAATGCCATCAGTGACCATTCCTAGATGGGACTTTGTGTGTTGTATGCTATTTTTGGAGTACCAATGACGGTTTTCTCTTTTCAGGAAACACTTGTAATCTTGAGGTACAGAATTGCATGAGCAAGAAACGAGGGTTCGAGGAAATAAAGTTTTCGTCCCAAGGACCATGTCCAGATCAGAAACTATAAACATGAATGTCTAAAATGGCGCGAAATGTGAAACTTGGTTGTGCAAGTTTAAGTAAATAAATGATTGAATACAAATTTGATCAAAACATTTTCATGAATTTGAGACATAATTTTACATTTGCTTCCAGAACAAATCCAGGAATTCCCTTCATAACTGTCATTTATGTAATCGTTTTGCAGAAAATGCAATTTCTACACAATTAATAATATTCGAATGGTAAGATTCAAATATAACACCAGTAGGCTACAATTATAACTAGCGTCTTAATTCGAAGGCGGTCCGGCGACGCCTCTTGTAATATTCCCGTGTCATTACAACGGCCACAGTAACAAACAGAACATGTTTACAGACATGATATTTGTGGTTGTTCGGATAAACGAACAGCGTTATTTTATCAAGACAATATACAGAACATGTTTTCAATGTTTATATTTGGGAATGTCCTGATAAGGGAATTGATCAGAACAGCTACAGGATATACAGGGTGGCCCAGAAAAAACTGACACATTTTGTTTTATAATAATTTCTACAAATTAATGAATTATCTTTATATTTTGCCACAATGTGCTAGACACATGTAAATTTTTATTCAAAAATTATTTTTTTTCAAAAAATTGACTAACACTTCATCATGATTTTTTTCAATTTTAAAAAAATTGTCAATTTTAGCCAAATGCAGCTGTCAATTTAACATAATTTCCACAATAATGTTTGTTGAAAAAAAATCAAATTTTTTGCCCAGAAAAGCGAATTGGAAAGCACAGTACACTAAAAAGATATTTTTTTAAGAAATTCACTGTTTAACTCTTATTTTGAAGAATTTCAAAAAAAATGTTTTTTGCTGACCAAGTACTCATTACCAACCATACTTTACTTCTTTTCAACGAACTGTTATTAAAGAGCCTTTATTTGTTTATTCAGATTGGTGTTAGTCCTTAAGAATAACCATTAAGCACTACAGTAACAGAAATTTAACTAAAGGAAAAAATAGGGTCTCTGAAGCGGAAATTGTTGACCAGTAATTATTTGCGGCCAGTTGTCTTACCTTTGGCAACCATTGAACATAGTATTAAAAACAAAAACAAAATAAGTAAACACTCAAAATAATCAATAAGTGCTTTTTTCTGTACAGTCTCACATAGATCCTGCGAAACTAAGTGAACAATCTAAGACATTGTTCAAAATTTTTAGAAATTGTTAAGGGGAGATTGTGTGATGTAAGAAGATGGAGGTGAAAAGCAGTGCTGGGGTAGAATTGAAGGTAAAATTTAAAACTGAAAAACTTCAGTGAAAAAACCTTTTTTTTTTTTTAAAAATTGTTTCTCAAAATATATTTACATGTATCAGGCACCACTTTGTAAAATTTGCAGGTAATTCTTCAATTTTTCAAGAAATTATTCAAAAACAAAATGTATCGTTTTTTTCTGGACCACCCTATACATGTATACGTTGCAGTTTAAGACCATTTTTAAATGTTAAAACATTATTCGCCACCCTATGAAAAACAGTGCAGTTCTTCTTTGAAAATACTGATTGACGAAGAGGATACCTTACTTGATGTATATGGCAGCAACATAAGAGACTGTTTTGTGCAAAAATGCTGTGCTTATCAGTGTTTCATCAAACCTAATTGCAAAGCTTTACAATGCCGTTGTCCACATATACCTACTAACTTAGGTCTCTTCGTGCCTACATGTAGGTGGCTAGACTGAACTCAGCCCGTCGTTGAAAACGACAGACTGAAAATGGAGTATCGCTAAGTATATGTGGATGACGTCACTCCGCTTATCCACAGTCTCCTACTTTTGGTAGATCCCCCGCGATTGATACAGTCCCTCGACCAGAGTAGAGGGGCTGGAGTACAGTCTAGTAGGTGGCACAAAAAGTTTCAAACATATTCCTACATTGTACATGTAGTTGGTTAAATTCAAAGGACAAACATAACATGACAGACCTGATTCATTCACCCAACAAAACATCGAACTGCAGATAAACCTGTAACCTTTGACAAAAATTGATTTCGGAAATAATAAACCTATAGACGATATTGATAATTCATGCAATAGCTGGTCTTCAACAAGCGAAACACTAAGCCTACATTTGTACATGCACGTCTTGAATACAAAGGAATCACGAAGCACAGTATCCGATAGAGGGGGTGCTGCGACTACAACTCGCTCTTAAGAGTAACTTACTTATCTGCTTGGGCAGTTATGCTGACCCTTCACGTATTTGCGCTGTGGAATGCAAGTTATCAGAACATGCAATCAACTCGCGTGAGAACCTACAGCAGTCGTTAGCAGGTATGATACCTGGCGATTATAAATACGTCGGACGCCTAGCCATTCCATCATTCGATACCGATACCTCGTCTCATGATGTTCGTGTTATCTACTCTTCTGCTCGTTGGTAAGTAAGTGATACAAAGGAATCTTGTTTTGGTAAGTTGAGCAGATGGTGAGTACATGCTCAAAAACATAATAAAACAGAAGAGCAATATGATCTTGGGTACAAAATGTATCAAAGAGAAATCAGCACTGGTTGTTCGATAGGACGTCCAAGTTTATCAAAAGATTCATACGTTGCCGAATGCAGTATGTGGTATTGCCTTCGTCCATCATCAGTATGTATTTCGACACTGATCGGAATACAGTCTTGGAAGGACGATGATGTATCAAATCCAATGACGACAACGTCAATTATAAGAACTTTGCCGATAACAAAAGTCCAAATGTTGTTCCCCACACCAGAACAAATTAAGGAAGATATTTTATTCACACTCGAATTCTGTCTAACAACTTGAGTGTCCATGATAATGGTATTTTTGGTGAATAAGATTGCGGCAGATCAAATACTTTTATTGATTTCAAACCAATTGTTTTTAAAAACCTGT